>CM037867.1:13090427-13280427 GCA_021292105.1 Anadara kagoshimensis | reverse complement strand
GGTAGGCGGTATCATTTGTCCACCACCAGGTGGAACTCTGATTGGCCCTCCCATTACAGGAGGGCCCATGGGATATATGAATGGTGATCCTGGCATACTAGTGGCTGTGGATCGCATGTATGGATTTTGTGGCATGGGTGGATGAGCTGGACTTGGAGCACCTAATGATGCTGAAGAAAAAACAGAAAGAAAAAAAATTAATAAGCAACCAGTTTAAGGAGATTTTTTACAACATATACAACATGAACCTATCTAGATTGCACACCGGTAACACTGAAGATTTTGTTCACAACGAACAGGGTTCTCATTTACAAAAATAAATTTACTATGAACATCTGGGAATTTTTCATGTTAATTTAATTCCACATAAATCTGCATAATAAGACAGTCAAGATTTTTTTCACTTATACTGAATTGGTCAGTTCTAGGGTGGTTGAGGAAACTAGAGTGCCCAGAGCAAACCATCAACCTTTTGCAAATAAACTGACAAACTTCCTTACACAAGGACCTGCCCCTAGTGTGATTTGAATCTAGGGATTAATTAAAGTGTTTCAATCCACCACACCACGACCAAGGCCTCAATTGGGCAGATCCAAGCATCAGAAAGTTTGTCAGTTGACTTGCAAAATGTTGGTAATATTGTCAGAGCACTCTGGTTTTCTCCACCATCCCAGGACTGGCCACCATGATATAAGCAAAATAATCTTGACTAGGGCATAAAAAATGCTCTTCACTAAATTTAAAACAGACAACCCCTTGGGTCTCTAGGATATTGAAAAATTTCAAAATATAGATGCATATGTTCTTTTTTATCGTGTAATGAAGTCTGTTAGATTCATTTTTTTCTGAATAACAGATTTTGGAAAACACATTAAGCTTTAATGTATTGCCAAGCAATCATGCTTCAATTAATTCTAATATATACAAAATATCTCTCCAATGACAAAATGCTCAGTTGTAAGTGAAAACAGAATCACAGGTGTGTAAACATCGTTAAAGGTAGGTTTAATTTAGTCTACTATCTGGCTAAATATGATGGAAATAGATTGATTGAGTGAGGGGTTGCATGTAAGGCGGCAAAAAAAATTATCAATTGGAATTAATTGCATGGTTGACTGACCCTGATCAGCAATATTTCACGTATTTTGAGACAAAACAAACTATGGGTGAAGTGGCAGAAATTTTTACCTTTGCAGTGAGGTCAGGCAATGTGTAGGGAATTTTCTTAGTGTGCCGTGCCTACAATAACACAAGGCATTCGTTTTTTCCAAAGGAACAAGTGACTTTTATTTCTAAATGCAGAGTGTTTGGAGAAAGATAGTCACTTCCTATTTTCAAAAAGCAAAAAACTATCAACCTTTGATAAGCAGACTGGCAAACTTTCACACTAGGATTTGTCCTGACTGGGATTCTAACCTAGATGGTTGGAGGTGCTGTGATCTGTAAGTGCACTTTGAACCACTTGGCCACCGAAAACCCTTTATGGGGAGGGGGAGTCAATCAAGATAAAAGGGTGTGCACCATCAAACAGTCATTCCTAACCATTCTTAAACATAGGTAACACAAAATACTTTCAGATGCTGTTTTTATTTCATTTCAGAAAAGTACATCTTTACATTTCATCACAGGGATTATATTTTATCAGCTCCGTTGTTACATAATAGCTGTGATGTTTTAACACATAGCGATACCACAAATAACTGCCAAGTAGAAGTTTAATGGTTCTATGATTATAACACAGCATCAGTACTGATATATCAAAATAGAGGCATCTGTTATATAATATTTAAAAAGGCCAAACAGAAAACAAATGTGTTTTCTCTGACCAGTACAACCCTAAATATTTAAACCTATCTGAAAATTTTTATGACAAATATTTAGACTAGCATAGTCAAAGTTGACATCCTTGCCCCATATGGTCAATGTTCAAAAATCATTAAAAATTGCCAACCTACTGACTCTTAATTTTTCTAAGAGTGTTAGTGGAAACACATATTTTATTTTTTGGCCTAAAACATATATCATTAGTTTTAAGATCTCTGTGGGTGGCGTAGGAATACATTTGATAGACAACGGAGAACTATTTTAATAAGAAATCTATGGGACGTATATTATTCGCCACACTTAATGTATATAGTAATAAGAAATAAGAGATATTTTAAAATATTATACTGAAATGACTAGATACTAATTAAGATATGTGATGATATGAAAACCCTGAGTTCAAGGAAAATGGATTCTATCTACTTGTGGAAAATGTACCGTAAACTTGGGGTTCATATCAAACAGTACATATAACGTCATATGTATCAAGTATTAAGAAATAGGATATATTTTAAAATATTGATCGAATGGGGTTTTACATCCCAGTCAAAAATATTTCACTTATATAGAGAAGTCATTCTGACACAGAGCATCAGTTTTTAAGGTCTCTTCCGAAGGATCCTGTGACTTTTCTAAATCATTTCTAAATCCTGAATGCTTGGGGAAAAAAAAACAGTCATTACCTATTTTCAAATCTTGGTCAGACCAGGCTGGGGTTAAAACCCATGATTTCCCACATACCAAACATGCACTCTACTAATTGAGCTTACATAGTGGTAAAATATTACACTGAAATAACTGGATAACAATTAAGATACGAGGTAATCTGAATAAACCCCGAATTCAGAGAAAAAGAGTTTGAGCTACTTGCAGGAAGATGTAAACATGGGGTTCATATCAAAAAGTATGTATTTGATAACTTAATACATATTTCTGAAATATCAAATAAGCTGAGATGAGTAATGGAGTTTTTTGCCCAGGTCAAGATTCTTTCATTAATACTGGGGTAGTTAGTTAAGGAATTGTGGAGGAAATTTGAGTGCCCAGGGGAAAACCAGTCCAACCTTTGGCAAGCAAACTGACAAACTATCTCCAACTATAATTATGGATATTTCTAAGTCATTATGAAGTTTATTGGTCAATTTTCAAATTTTAAAACTCAACATTTCTAAATAATGTGTAAAGTATGCGCTTATGGATCATGTCTATCAATGCCTAGGCTTGAATCCAAATCAGGAAGCTCCTTGGGCCAACGATGTTTGTTGATGGTTTTATTACTCTAGGTACTCCAGTGTCCTCCACCATTCTAACATTGGCTGTTTCAAATATTAGTCAAAGAATCTTGACTGGGGTATAAAACACCATTGCTGCACTCCACCAATCTGATGTCAAAAACAAGGAACAAGGTTTTGTGCATTTTTATTAGTGAATTTGTTTATTTATTTTATATTATCAAAGCTTGGCTTTATACTGCGTTATCTGACTAAATGAACACCAGATAGATGTCAAGGTTTTCAAACACTTCATGACTTTATACTGGTGTCCACCAATAGAGACTGAGGAGAAGAGAGAACCCTTTCTCGCATTCAGCCAAACCCACAACAACAAAGGCCTAATTAACATAAATTAAAAACCATTCCTAAGCCGACAATTTGAAAACAATACTCTATATGATACCCACCTTCAAACTAGTTTGAGGAGGGTATAATAAACATCATAAGACCCAGTTAACACCAATTTAAAACATATTGTTCCCATGTTAATAGTTTGAACACCATGTGTTTAAGTTTGGTGAAATTCTATTCACTTGTAGTCTTTTCAAAATAAAATTCACAACATACAGTAAAACCTTGTTATAATGCCCCTTGATAACCAAAAAGTTCTGTATTTTTGTTTATGAGTCTTGATTAATTTATCACCAAACCCCTTTATAATATTAAAAATTTGACTGCAAAAATGATGAAGATGCATCAATGTTTTTTAAGTATTTTAAGAAGCAGAGGGATTTAGATTCATGAGAAATAGAGGACTTCAGATTCTGGGGAAGCAGAGAGCTTAGAATTTTAAGGAACAGAAAAGGTTTAGATTTTTAGAAGTATATATTGTACAGACCTATCAAAAGTTTAACACTAATCCTAACCAAAAGGAGTCAAAGCTCGATTACTGAGTGGCTCATATATGGATAACTACTGACAGAAAAGCTGCCAAGAGATAGAAAACAGCTGTCAATAAGCTGTCAAAATATAGCCAAGACGAGCTGCCGATTCGGCACTTATTCATTAGCATAGTGTTAAACTTCCGACAGGTCTGTAATGTAGGTTTAGATCTACACTTACCAGCAGATAAATGACCATATGAACCACTGCCTGCACTAGAACTCCGTGAATTTGTATGTGAATGTAAAAATGGCGTGAATTGAAGAGATCCTTCTGAACTTCTCGTTAAACTTTGAATATCTAAGTAATCAGATATCGGTGAATGAGATAATGCTCGTTTACGACTTTTACCCACAATGCTCGGCCTCGGACTAGTTAATCTGGAACCTGAAATAAATAAAATTAACAATTATGGTATAAATTTAAAATACCAGAGTACAAGAATAAATATTATGTAAAAATATTGAAATGATCAATTTCAAGGTCCAATTCTGAATCATTTGCCACACAGAAAAATTCTGATACACCCATGAGATAAAAAAGTCACATTACTTTCTCACTAGATTTAACACAATTGTGGTTCCCTGGTTGCAGCTATTACAGTATTTGCACTCACTTCAAAGATCATTTTATGGGTGATAAATTTGTGATTTGTGAATTCCATGGAAGGTAAGTGTGCAATATATACTATTTTGTTGACATAGAAATTTGTGGGCCAAACAAATAACCCTTTATTTAGTACTTTTAGGCCATATCCATAATACAAGTTTTTACATGTACAGGATGAAAAACCTTAAAACTTTGAATCATGAATCAGTTTCCTATTTTAGTATCTTCTCTTTGGGTTACAAATGACCAAAAAAATTTCAGGAAACAATTAACTACCAACCACAGTTTTTTTACGAGTGAAACCCGAAACATCATTTTTTGGTGTGGCCTAATTAAGTATAATACTGCTAAGGGGACTATATTTCTGAAATCTCGCATTCCACATGGGTGTAATTTTCATGCTACCAATATAAGTGGGTGTATATTATATATTATGATATATTAACCTGTGTATGGTAGACATTTTCGCTTGGGTAAAATTTTTGCAGTAATGTCTTTAGCGGGAAATAAGCGAAAACTTTACCCACGCGAAAATTTTCTCTTTTACAGTAGGTCTGCTGAGAACTTACTTTCTAGTGATCCAGGAAGTGTAATACTCCCACTACCAGGAGTTGGTGGGATATCCCCGAGCATACTCCTGGCCCCAAGAGACGACACATGACTAGGTGGATAATCTCCATATAAAGACCCTGGACCAGCAGACGGGAAACCTACAATATATTAACAACAATATGATTATAGCACTATAGTTTTAAGAACCAGTATATATCCTTTTTCTTTTATTAGTATGCCCTTTGAGAACTACTTCTCTGAAATTCATATACGTTTTTAAATAAGCTTGTACAGTTGAACCTGCCTTAAAAGCCACCTCTATATAAGGGCATCCTGCTTATAAAGGCAAGTAAAATTGTATCCCAATCGTTCTTTATTCTTATAATTTGGACCTGTATATAAAGGCCACCTGCCCATAGAGGCCACTTTTACTTGTTCCCTTGGGTGGCCTTTATAGACAAGTTTTAAAACAAGCTTGTACAAGCAAAATGACAATTTAACCTGATTATCTTCCAAGGCCACAGTGGCCAAGTGGTCTTAAAAACGGACTTACAGACTAAAATGTCTCTCACTGAATAGGTTTGAATCCAACTGTGGACAGATTAAAGTGTCAGAAAGTTTGTCAGTTTTCTTGTTGAAGCCCAATGGACTTAAAAAATCACCATTACTCTACAACACTTATGAGTTGAGTTGAGTAATGGCGTGTAACGTCCCAGTCAAGAATATTTCACTTATATCGAGACATCGCCAGCTATAGGTGAAGGTGCAGAAATTTTGCCTGTGCATTGTGCTGATGGCATTATACAGCAGGGTTCTTTAATGTACCAAGCCCAACATAACACAGGACCTCGTTTATTTTAAGTTCCCATCTGATAAAAAAAATGTGACATTTTTCGCAATGCTGAGTGCTTGGAGAAAGAACAGTCACTACCCACTTTCAAGTCTTGGGTCAGACCCAGCCGGGGATCGAACCCACGACCTCCCACTTACAGAGTGAGCACTCTACCAACTGAGCTACCGCAGTGGTTACAACACTATATGACCTTCCACTTTGAGAACATGAATGTAGCAAATGTTACTTTTGTATTATTTGTTCCAAAGTATTTTTCTGGGATTATAAAATCTTGCATTTATCTTAATATTATAGCCAATTCAATTTACTTGTTGAATAAATGTTTATGGCTCATTATTACAAAATTAATTCATCCTGTTTAATAAACTCAATATTACGGTACCACTGATTATGGATAATATTTAGTGAGAAATATTCACAAATACTTTTAAGAAGAAAATTTTTTCAGCCTTACCTGGCAGACCTGCTGGACTATATCTTCGTCCCGCTAAAGGACTTTGATAGAAGTTTCTCTGTAACTGCTGTTCCAAGTGTATACGAGCCGCAAGGCTGGTTACGGGCTCTCCTGCTGCCAGCTGACTTCGCATACTAAGAAGTGAAACATCTGACTGTGAAGGGCTTGGTGGAAAACTGAAACAGAGATCGAGAAAACATCACTTGCAAACCACCAACAGAACAGATTGCATTACTAAATACATGACTATTATTTAAAGATAGCATGGATTTGTTTTCGCTACTCAAAGGGTCTGGTAAAAAGGGCACATTTTCAATGAAAACAGTGCACATTTTTCTCAATTCTGTTGGTAATAATTCCCAATTGCAGATTCCCAGAATAACATTGTTAGCTGGAAGCTTGCTAGGAGTAGAGACTTACCCTGGTGGCATGAGGTGATGATAATGACCAGGTGGGCAACCAGTGATATCGTCCTTCCCGGGGAGAAGGGAGGGGGCAGGGAAAAGGTAAGGAGGGGTAGAGACTTAACCTAGTGGCATAGGCTGATGACAATGACCAGGTGGAGGCCAGAGATATCGTCCTTTCTAGTGTGTGGGGGATAGAGAGATCGGTGGTGTCTTACCCTGGTGGCATGGGCTGATGATAATGACCAGGTGGCGGCCAGTGGTATCGTCCTTCCAGTGTGTGTGAGTTTAATGGTAGTGGTTGATTGATTGGGTAAGAAAGGTGGCAGTAAGGAAATCCAAATCCTGAAAGAAAAAAATAATCATCTTAAATAAAATCTTTTCCATGCTATCAGAAGATATATTCAATGTTGTTGTCTGGTTTTTCACTTTCTTTTCAAAGCACTACAAATTAAGTAATTTCAAGAAAAATACAGTAAAACCACAATTCATTAACCATTTTTTTCCACAATAAGGCATTGAAAAATATTTTTTTTTTACTTTGTCAAAGTATCGAATACTAGTTGGTCACTAGGGAAACAGCAATATTTTAATATAGGTGAGTTTATTGAAGCAAAATTTGCTATTAACACAAAGGTTATACTTTGTCAATATAATCTAACACGTTTTCTTCTAATTTTTATTGTTTCAAAATAAATACTTCATTTTTTATAAATTATATGACTGTGATTGCACAAAATACTGTAAATGTATTCATTTTAGTGTCACAAATTACAATTTGGTTAATTCATGAGAATTGAATTAGCATAAATGTTATGAATCACTTTGTACATTATGTTGTATTTAATTAGTCAGTAGATTTAATTAGGACTATTGTTTTATTGTGGAAATCACTAGAATTAGTACATTTACATTAAGCAACATAGCAAGAATATGCCATATGCCTGTAGAGGTCCTGTGTCCATTTCTGTTGATAATACAGAGATGAAATATAAAATGTGTTGGAATGGTCAACCTACCATATGGACTATCCAGCAATCCATTTCTTGGATCTGTAAATGGATTAAATCCGTAATATCCTGAGGGTAGCCTGGGATCCCGGAGGTCCCTGTAGTCTACATTAGGTGGCGCTGGTGTAGGTCCAACTCCACGGTCTACGGTCTCTACTTGTGTCTCTTGGCTTTTTGATGAGGTGGTTGTGGGTTCCTCGTCTACACGAGTTAAGTAACAGCTGGGTGGACGACTAACGGTGGTCGGCCGTCTCGACTTCGGTAATGTTTCGCCTGCAATATACAAATGACAAATTATAAGTTTTTGTGTTTTAAAAAAATGCTAAGCTATAATTAACATTAATTTACAAACAGTGGTTCCTTCTAGACAAGGATCACTGTGAGCAAGTATACTACCATTTTGGCCTAGTGGTAGAGTGTCAGGTTTTAGATTGGGATGTTGTGGGTTTGAACTTGGTCAGGTCATACAAAAGGCTTTATAATTTGAGATATTGCTTCCTTGTCTGTTGGTCAGTATGAAGAGGACAGAATATTGACTGGTTCACTCTGTGTCAGTGACTGGGGAATGATATGTTTGTCTGCAATGTAGTGAATCTGTGAGCTAGCACATTAAAGTCACGATGAGTGTACTAATACAAGGCAGACAACAAAACACACTTGTACATATCAAGTATATACACTGACTTGCTTATAGATTAATCCTTAGAGAATAATTTACTTTATTTTGTCAGGGTCTCTTACCTCTGTGAGTTCAAGTCCCGCTCAGACCACATGTGGGAAAGTGAATTTTCCTTGCCGTTGGCCTTTACTGGTTCACCTGGTACCAGTATGATGGACTGGGGGAGTGGTACAATTGCCTGCAGCATACTGACTATGTGAGCTAGCACGTTAAAGTCGCCCCGAGTGCATGCTAGTACAAGGCAGACCATACAACACACTTGCGCTTTACATGCATACACGAAATTGTTCATAGATTAATCCATAGAGATTAATAAATAGTTCTCATTGCGCATAGCTGAAAAATTGCTGATTCGACATTAAGCAACATTCAACCAACCAACCAACCAATTTTATTTTATCACAAATATCTGAAAAAATTACTGATGGGCATCTGTGACATACTAAATTTATGAGCTATCACCTTAATGTTGCCCTAAGTGTGCACTAATAATAAGCCAAACTTGCTCTCATTGTGAATATTTAAAAAGAAGCTGATGCAATACAAACAAACCATATCACCATGACTATCATGACCTGTTAAAATATTTTCTTCACAAAAAACAGGTGTTAATAAAATAGAGATGTTATAATTGGAGGACCTCATTAAAAAAAAATGTTGCCATGGCAACAATGATCTATGACAGATAACCATGACCTATGATGTACTTTTACAAAAGGTCAAATTAAATGTGTCTTTGTTACATAATATTTATATCTCAAAAAACCTAGGACTTATTACCTGGCTTATCATTCATTTATAGGTAAACAACATTGACCTGTCCGTTTGACCTTTCATTAGGAATATTCATATAGGATAATCCACCTATCACATAAGTGGTATTAGGATTCTCAGTTCATACATAAACAGTGTTTGTGTTATGAGTTACTCGCTATGTAGACGAAATAAACATGTGCTTCCCTATATTTAAATATACTGTTAATAATAAATATTTAAAATAAAGGTCAAACGGACAGGTCAATGTTGTTTGCCCTTAACTGCAGATGTTGTCACATGTAAACAAGAGAGAAATTTTAAGGACACTAGACACATTTACATTTTTTGTATTTTTTCATTTCGCTGCAGATGTTGTCACATGTATTTAAACTTATCTAAATTAGCAAAGAATTCTACAACTCAGCTTGTACTGTACGCAGACAAAAGCTACAAACAGAGGCTTCAGGGGCCAAGTGGTCTAAAGAAAAGGCTGCTGCCTATAGATCTGAAAACCCAAATGGGCCCATCCTTTTTGAGAGAAAGTTTGTCAATTGACTGGCCAAATACTGGTGATTTTCCTGTAGGTACTCTGGTTTCCTCAACCATATCAGAACTGTCCTGACTTAATAGTATTGAAAAAATCATGACTGGGTTGTAAAACACCATCACTCCAATCTGCCCCACTCTACATATGGACAAATCTATAAAGTTTGTCAGTTGGCTGGCTGAAGGCAGGTGATTTTCTTTGGACACTCTCATTTTCTCCACTATCTAAAAAGGTCTACTTCAATGTAAGTGACATTTTTGACTTGGGCGTAAACCATCATTAAATATGGACAAATCTAAGTCTTGCTGATTAAAAATGTACAAGTGTATCACATTAAGTTATATCAGATAATTACCACACCTGCAGAAAATTAATTAATTACAGGTAACAATTTGATTAGGTAAATTGCATTATTTTTATTGAGCACTGATTGAAATATATCATTATAATGACAATATAATATCATCCAATGAAATTCCAGTTCCTTTCAAATTCGTGGAAAAATATCGGAACAACTTAAATATTTTGTTCAGCTCCAAAGTTTTTAATTTTAAAATGATTTGAATAATTTTAACATAAATCACTCAAATATCTGAAGAATTGCCATATATATTATCATTTTTAAAGTTAATGGACCTAGAAGTTTGTGCTTAGACAAGGTAAACACCCTTTTTCAAAAATTCCTGAGGATGTCTTTTTGTTAGGATCAAAGGGAAATAACTCTGCGAGACATGGTCAGATCACAACATTAATATTATGCTTAGGTAGACATCTTGTATAATTTTACAATTTCCAATAATTAAGGTTATAATTAATGTAATCAAGTTTATTATTAAAATCAAAGGGAAATAACTTTGTAAGGCATGGTCATGTCACAAGTACTATTTAGTCAGAATTTTAAACTAAGGAGATTTTGTTCTAAACAGTAATGCCATTTAAGTTCTCCAATGAAAATTACATCCTTCCTTTTGCACAATGCGTAAGAATGGTTACATTGTGAAGGCAATTTGGTGGCAAAACCATTACATTTCCTTGCCTAGAAGACACATTTTTCCATTGGAGAAAGTTATGATTTAGATTGGGGAAATAAAACATGATGTCACCTCTTGCTCTAAAAGCAGGAAATAAATGGTTATTTATGCATTTTTACACCTCCCCTAAGTCACTCTTTTTGCCAAAGTTTACCGGATCTATTTCTGACTCTGGACTAACTGCTGCCTTAGCTGAGGCACTAAATTAGTACAAGGAAAGTCAAGAGTCTTTACTAATAGATTTACTAAGGGAATAGTTTTAGCCATAGGCAATTTCTAGTCTGTTTGCTAACTTGGCTAACCTGACACATTTTATGTAGAAAAACTACACTTTTTGATGTTTATACACATTTTATCTGAGAAATTGAAATGATGGAAAAAACTGTGTTCAGTCAGAGAAAATTGAAATGTTGGTAAAAGCTGGTTTTTTTAACACTGGTAGTGTCTTTTTACTTTTAATAACACCCATATTGAGTTCACCTATTATGAGTTCAGAGAGTTCACAGATTATATTTAAACTGTCACCTAAATAGTACCTATAGACTGCATGTACCGGTAATACAAGTAATAACACAAAACAATGAGTGCTTTCTTCATGTTCAATAATTATTATATGCTGTAGTATATTATATTAGTATATTAGGCCAAAATGTGTTATTTCTATGTTTAACATCCACAAGAAGTTTCACAACCTACCCTCCAAAAAACACAACAGAATGTAAGCAGGAAAAGGACAGTTTTACATCTAGAAACAAAGTTAAATATTGTTAAGAAAAATTATGATTGTGTTTGTTTTGAAATATGATTATTTTCCAAAAACTACCTGTCTGGGGACATAAAACACAAAAATAACACAAGATGGCCTAATATACACTGTAAAAAATATAAAGCTCAAAAAGTTATGATCTGGTAAATTTAACATTGAACCTGCAGATCCCAACTAGACTATTTAAGGAAACTGGACCATTAAGGGAAGTTAAAACTTGCCCCTGTCAAATACATTTTTATTAAAGACATGTTTTTGTAATAAGAACCCATTTTGTGTAAAATAAAAATAAAAATATGAAAATAAGTTTCTAGTGAAACAGCCATGTCAAACTTGTTATCTGGAAGATTTTTACTCGTTAATTTGTAACCCATAAATTTGATAAAGTCTTAATAACTCTTATTTAATGGTCTTCTTTAATGTTGGTCTGACATGCAATGTTGGATACTTGATCAGGGAATGCAGTGAAGTGGAGTAATGAAGATTTACACTTCAATCTAAATTCTTTCACTTTTATTGAATTCGTCGGATCAGGAATGGTAGAGGAAACTGGAGTGCCCAAAGAAAAACACTGACTTACAGCAATGTGACAAACTGTAGATCACTAAGCCACCGAGCCCCCTTCTTATATAATAACTTTACAGGCCCCGGTTTCACAATCATTCCTTAGCTAAGATTTTCCTTAACTTATATCTTGCAAATTTTCATATCTTTATAATTTTGTTAATTTTCAAGATATTCAGGAATTTAAGGTGTCGTTTTTAAGATCACTTCTGCATTTAGTTTTGACAAAAATATTCATCAGTAGTTCCAAAAAGTTATTACAAAAATTTGCTAAATTTAAGTTAAGGAAAATCTTAGCTAAGGAATAATTGTGAAACTGGGGCCAGATATATTAATTTATAGAGATGTAACATAAACTTTCTATGATAAGTTAGTTCATTTATTCTAGATGTAAAGTCTCTTGTCACTTGTCATGTTTAATGTCGATTCTCACTCATATGTATTCAGGTAGAATAACTGTCCTCAACGTGATTTAAATTCTTACAAAAATTACAAAAAATTGTCATATACATTTGTAAATAATATACTTAATTATATATCATGTGAATTTTAATGGGGATATACTTTTACAAATCATTCTTTTAAAGTATTCCATCTTCATCAAAATAAATAAATTAATAAATTAACAAAATTTTTGATACTCAGCATAAATTATGCAGTGTCGGAAGTTAAGCTAAAATTATAACTGCTTACAACGTTTTCTATAAAACATCAACAAATATATACAAAAATATTAATGGTCCAGCAAAAGTCACCAGTCGTGGATGTATGGAAAGGACGGTAGAGGAAACCAGAGTACCTGGATAAAACCTCTGACCTTCGGTCAGCAAACTGTCATACTTTCTTACATAAGGTTCTGCCAAGGGTGGGACTAGATCCTTGGTGGGCAAAAGGTGCTGTAATCCCTAAAAGCAAGTGCTTCTGCTCGGGGGTTGCATTAGAGCCTAGGTGGGCAAGAGGTGCTGTAATCCGTAACCCAGTGCGTCTGCCCAGAGTTGGATTAGAGCCTAGGTGGGCAAGAGGTGTTGTGATCCGTAACCCAGTGCGTCTGCCCAGAGTTGGATTAGAGCCTAGGTGGGCAAGAGGTGTTGTGATCCATAAGCCAGTGCATCTGCCCAGAGTTGGATTAGAGCCTAGGTGGGCAAGAGGTGTTGTGATCCGTAACCCAGTGCGTCTGCCCAGAGTTGGATTAGAGCCTAGGTGGGCAAGAGGTGTTGTGATCCATAAGCCAGTGCTTCTGCCCAGAGTTGGATTAGAGCCTAGGTTGTAAGAGGTGCTGTAATCCGTAAGCCAGTGCTTCTGCCCAGAGTTGGATTAGAGCCTAGGTTGTAAGAGGTGCTGTATCTCGTAAGCCAGTGCTTCTGCCCAGAGTTGGATTAGAGCCTAGGTTGTAAGAGGTGCTATATCTCGTAAGCCAGTGCTTCTGCCCAGAGTTGGATTAGAGCCTAGGTTGTAAGAGGTGCTGTATCTCGTAAGCCAGTGCTTCTGCCCAGAGTTGGATTAGAGCCTAGGTTGTAAGAGGTGCTGTATCTCGTAAGCCAGTGCTTCTGCCCAGAGTTGGATTAGAGCCTAGGTTGTAAGAGGTGCTGTGATATGTAAGCCAGTGCTTCTGCCCAGTGTTGGCTTAGAGCCTAGGTTGTAAGAGGTGCTGTATCTCGTAAGCCAGTGCTTCTGCCAAGAGTTGGATTAGAGCCTAGATGGCAAGAGGGGCTGTATCTCGTAAGCCAGTGGTTCTGCCAAGAGTTGGATTAGAGCCTAGATGGCAAGAGGGGCTGTATCTCGTAAGCCAGTGGTTCTGCCAAGAGTTGGATTAGAGCCTAGATGGCAAGAGGGGCTGTATCTCGTAAGCCAGTGGTTCTGCCAAGAGTTGGATTAGAGCCTAGATGGCAAGAGGGGCTGTATCTCGTAAGCCAGTGGTTCTGCCAAGAGTTGGATTAGAGCCTAGATGGCAAGAGGGGCTGTATCTCGTAAGCCAGTGCTTCTGCCCAGAGTTGAATTAGAGCCTAGGTTGTAAGAGGTACTGTATCTCGTAAGCCAGTGCTTCTGCCCAGAGTTGAATTAGAGCCTAGGTTGTAAGAGGTACTGTATCTCGTAAGCCAGTAGTTTCAACCAATCAATAACCAATGTCTTTGAAATCATAGTGTGCTGTTAGGTGCTTCAACTGAATTAAAATTTCACATGACCTTTCTTATCTAACTGATATACACAAGTTAAACCTATATATCATGCTAGCTGATCTCAATATTAGGTCAGAATGAAAACTTTAGGAAACAGATAAGACTGTGATACATTCCATGAAAAATAAAATTTATCTATGTACTGTACTTCATAACACATGCCTCATTGTGCAATTCCTACATTGAAGATGGTAAAAGTCGGTTGAAGCCCTACTAGGTCGTTTAACCACACTCCTGGACATATATTTTCATTAGTATTTCAAAATAGGTTTCATTGTACAATGTCTACATTTTGATAGCTTTAAGATGGTAAAAGTTAGTTGAAGATCTACAGAGTCTTTAAACCACACTCATGGACATGCATTTTGTTAATGACCTGTTTGTCCGTTAGTTGCTTGGTCAGAGTGGTGTGTGACATCCAAGTTATTTGAATAAAGGAACAAGTTTTGTAATTTTGGAGTTTCCATTCTTATACAGAGTACTAGTGAGTACTAAGCACAAGTCCATGTGTAGTGCAAGTTTCCGACTTCAGCTTGCTTGATTACAATGGACACCCAAGGTTAAAACCTCACAGAGATTCAATTTACAGCATGCCCTAATTGAATTTACAACATGCCTTAATTCATTGTTACAATGTTCTTGTGTACAAAATACAACTAAATGATAGTTATACACACATTAATTCCACACAAACTATTTATCCTTTTTAATCAGTTTTATACACCTATTTTCTCCTATCTCTTAATCAACATATTTCTGAGCTTGAATTCCTCTGGTTTATTGTTATACTTAGCCATAAAACCTCTGTATTTAAGACACCTACTGTCCAGCTAAATGTGACTGGACATTGATAATGGACATCACAGAGATATTGATGACCATTAAATCTCCATAAATTCAGAAACCAAATACCTGTGTGGGCCATTAATTACAGGTGTATAGCTCTAATCTGTTTGTCAGCAAGGTGTAAGGAAGTGCCCCTACACACAATGATACAAACACAGGCGTCAGTCAGTCAAGATTCTACCAATTATATGAAGGCAGTCAGTTTTGAGATAGTGGAGGAAACTGGAGTCAGTAAAGTGTAATAAAGTGTCCCTACACACAATGACACATGCCCTGGTCAAGTTTCTATCATTTTTATGGGGGCAGTCATTTAGAGATGGCGGAGAAACTCGAGTACTGAAAGAAAACTACTAACCTTCCACAAGCAAATTAATAAACCTCCTTACATTAAGTTATGCCTACTTGAGGTTGAAATCTACTTATATCAAGGCAACACCAGCTATATATGAGGATACCTATAGATTCAATGTATTTTGTATGGCAATGAGCCGGACTGGTTCTTAAACATGCCACATATTAATGTTCCAGAACTGAATTGAAATAAATAACTTTTATTGCAGAATTTGTGGTAAATAATTAAAATTAATTATTATTTTCAGGGCTTACAAAATGTTATCAGATGTAAGATAGAGTTGCAAGATAAGACGCTTTTCACAAAACACAAACTAATCGAAGAATTAAAGTGATTCAGCCTTTTATTAGGCGATATGACGAAACACAATCCGTGAAAAAACTGACACCTAATATAACACAATGATGTTTGACATATACACACAGACGAAGGGGAGAAGCGTCATTTTAAATGCAATCTGCGATTTCATGTCATACATATCTTCTAACCACAGCAATGTGGAAGTCAGCCATGTGCTAATTTGAGGAGTCAAGACCTCGGTTTTTCTTTATTCAAATGTCACCTGTGTTTACATGGCAACAATCATTATTTATCAGTTTTGACATCATTTTGGAAGTTCTTTCAGTACAAAACTTTGATCCATCAGGGGGAAAAAATAAAATGACTAATTCATCTTCCACGCTCCAGTGACTTATTTTTAGATAACATACACATTATGTCCTTGTGTACTACTATAATAACACCAGTCTAGAAATTTAACTTTTTACTTGTGGTTCAGGTTTATTGTTACTGGTATTTTAAATTCATCCACCCTTACCTACACTGTACTCAAATAACATTTTTGTTTTGTTTTCGTGTACAGTATTATAAATTTCCTGGGAGAGAGAGAGAGTGAGAGAGAGAGAGAGTGAGAGTGTGTACTGTAAAATTATCCACCCTACTGCCTACGCTGTACTCAAATAACATTTTTGTTTTCTCTTCCTGTACAGTAATTTTTAAATTTCCTGAGGGAGAGAGAGAGAGAGAGAAAGAAAGAGAGGGGGGAGGTTGATGTGTTTTATTTCATCATGAATAATGCAACATAAGCAAAATAAGCAAATTCATTTAGTTTGTAATCTAACTTGGTCCCAATAAAAAACAATGTTTAATTATTCATTTCCATAGTCCAGAGCAGTAAAAGCTTTGATCTTAAAACCCAAGGTATTTTACAACCCGTCACTTATATTTAGAGGTGGTCAGTGCATGGATGGTGGATGAAACCAAAATGCTTGGAGACAACCATAAACCTCTGGCAAGATACTGATAAACTTTCTCACACTGAAATCTGTCCCGAGTTTGATTAAAACCTAAGCGATGAGAGACACTAGACCACTCAGCCTTAAAACCTAAGGTATAGTATTACTAATGTTTGAGCTTGAACCTGGTTAACATCATGTCATTGATCGATTGAATAAATAAGATTTTACATTCCATTTTAAAATAATTCACTTATATTGGGACATCACCAGCTATAGGTTAAGAGACAAAAGTGTTTATCTTTGCTGTGTGCTCAGGGCAATGTGCAGGGAGGGCTCTTCAGCATGTCACATTACTTCTGTGACATTGGGCATTGGTTTTTAATACATCTTCTTGCAGAGGACATTCAGGGTTTTCCCTGACGCACAAAAAGCTGCGTTTTGTCACGTTTTTATCACAAATGTCCCGTAAAAAATCATCAAATGCACCCATGGTGGCGCAATCTTGATCGAATGCGAGATCCGGAAATAATCGGCTTCAGTCCGTTTTTCGTTTTTGTTAAACAAAAGTTGTGGTCCAAGCTTGTTAACCCGTATATCCAAAGCATTTTTAGCGATCGTTTGCACAAATACTGTCATGTCATTCAAAAACTATTTGACAAACAAGAGCACCGCCGAGCGGAGCATTATACGCCCGTGTTATATTGATCGAGTAGTACTATTTACTGAGAAGTATAAGTACAACTAGGATATATGTATGTAAAAATATATTACCAACTCCGTGTTCGGGCCATAACTCGTAACCCAAAAAAGTTGTAATTCAAATTTGCACGAGATATTATCATGATTAAGGTGTAACTGTATAACAAATTTCATTTAAATCCATGTTTGTATTGTCTACTGAATAGAATACAAACCACATGGTCATACATACAAAAATTTCTAAGTTAAAAAAGGGCATAACTCCTCCAAAAATAATCTGAAAAAGTTGTAATTCGAACTTGCACCAGATATTAACATCGTAAATGTGTATACCAAATGTATAACAAATTTCATTTAAATCCATGTTTGTATTGTCTACTGAATGGAATACAAACCACATGGTCATACATACAAAAATTTCTAAGTTAAAAAAGGGGCATAACTCCTCCAAAAATAATCTGAAAAAGTTGTAATTCGAACTTGCACCAGATATTAACATCGTAAATGTGTATACCAAATTTCATTTGAATCCATAAATAGCTGTAGGCTCTAATGATCGGAAACCACATAATCATACATACAAAAATTTGAATCCATAAATAGTTGTAGGCTCTAATGATCGGAAACCACATAATCATACATACAAAAAAATCTAAGTTAAAAAAGGGGCATAACTCCTCCAAAAATAATCCGAAAAAGCTGTAATTCGAACTTGCACCAGATATTAACATCGTAAATGTGTATACCAAATTTCATTTGAATCCATAAATAGTGGTAGGCTCTAATGATCGGAAACCACATGGTCATACATACAAAAATTTCTAAGTTAAAAAAGGGGCATAACTCCTCCAAAAATAATCCGAAAAAGTTGTAATTCGAACTTGCACCAGATATTAACATCGTAAATGTGTATACCAAATTTCATTTGAATCCATAAATAGTTGTAGGCTCTAATGATCGGAAACCACATGGTCATACATACAAAAATTTCTAAGTTAAAAAAGGGGCATAACTCCTTAAAAAATAATCCGAAAAAGTTGTAATTCGAACTTGCACAAGGTATTACCATGGTAAAGCTGTATACCAAATTTCATTTGAATCCATAAATGTTTGTGGTCTCTATTGAACGGAATACAAATTGTTAACAGACGCCCGCCCGGACGGACAGCACCGTAACATAATACGTCCCGTCATATGACGGGCGTATAAAAATCACACGTACTGACGGTGAAAAATCAGATTCTGAAACTGCTGCCAGTCTGTCTGTACCCTAAAAATTCAATATTTCAGAAATTCTTGGTTTCAGAGTTACACATGGTTTAATTGAACTTCACTGAATTATTCAGCGTGAAGCAAACCTTCGTCGGTGGGTGCAACAATTTTTCGGACCTCCACACTTTCAGGATACACGTATTCTAAATCTCATTGATAACCAGTATCAGACTTGAAGCCCCAGTCAGTTTGGCAAAAGGGGCAGACAACGCTAAAAAAGCACAAGACATCCACGAGTGAAATGACGTGACAAAATTTAATTATCTTCATTACTTAAAATTATTTCACCAGTATCAAAACTGCTATGTCCATAATTAATTTTGGCAAACTTTCTGGCCAGTTCCACTTCCTTTTGCTTTAAACAACTTTGTTGTTATGTCCCCCGAAAATTTGATTTGTCCCTCAAAATTTTATGGTAAGGGGACATGTGTCCCTAAGTTTTAAAAACCTAGGGAAAACCCTGACTTTCATATTTAAATGTTGAGTGCTTGGTAAAAGAACAGTCACTACCTATTTTCAAGTCTTAGTCAGACATGTGGAGGGTTCAAACCTGGAACTCCCATATACAGAGCAAGCACTAGCATCATCTGAGCTATGGAAGTGGCACCACTAGTTAACATCATGAGAGAAAGTGGCCTTTACTGTTCTTATTTACACTATCTAGATTTTCTGAGTGTAGTTTATTAGAATGATTTATAATACCATACTGCTTAAACTTCCTGGCCTGGAGGTAAAAACCTCACTTTTCCGGCACTTAGAAATATGACCTATGGGGACTAAACCCACAACCTTCCAACTAGAGGTGGTATTTTACAGTTTTTCAAAGGCAAAATTAAAAGATATTTTTGGAGAAGTAAATCTAGCAAATAATATATAATACATGTACCGGTATATAGTAAAGAGTAAAATTTTTCCATATCACTTTTAAAGTACCAAAATCAATTTTTTCTGTTTTCTTTATTGGTCATTAAACTCATCTATAATGCCAAAATTTTACTCAACAATTAAATGATTCCAATGAATGAGATTCTACTATATATATGTATGTCAAGCCTTAAATGTGAATGGGAGTGAAACAACTTTTCACAGAAGTATATATACAGTACAGGCCTGTTGAAAGATTAACACTAAGTTAACAAAAAAGGAGTCAAGCTCGGCTGCCGAGATATGGACAGCTACTGACAGAAAAGCTGACAAGAGACAGATAGCAGCTTGTGAGATATAGCCATCAAGGGACCGAGATGAGATGTTGATTCAGAACAAGTTTGTTGGCTCAGTGTTAAACTTTCGAAAGGCCTGTACTGTATCTATATATGTCATGCCTTTGTGAATGGGAGTGATTATTTTTAGGCAGATGTACATAATGAGGTCAAAACAGGAAGAAAAACACATGTTATTTTGTTTCCTATTTCAACACAATAAACTATCCCTTCTCCTCCTCACAACTCTCAGTTCTGACTCTCCTCTGAAGACTACTGACTTCCCTAAACATCTGTTTCTTATTATCATATAACTGCCATGATATATCTAAATAGAACTGAGTAATAGGCAATAGCTAAAACTAGGTTTTATAGCTTGTTAATTCTTTTATGTGGAATGTAAAGAAACTGTGAGAAAATGTTATGTGTTGTTGTTCTAAAAAAGTCTCAGTTGTCTCCCTTTACAACTTCAATAAGATCAAATCCAAACTTCAGCAATGGCAATACAGAAATTCAGACCAAAATAGTTTTATATTTTTTCATTCTTTTATGTGGAATGGCAGAAAACTGTATTGTTTTTTTTCTAAAAAGAGTGAGGTTGTCTCCCTTTACAACTTCAATACAAATATTATTTATTAATGGCAATATAGAAAATACATACAAACAGTTAATTCTTTGATGTAGAATATCAAGAAAACTGTGATGAAATATTATGTGTTGTTTTTTCTCTCTTTACAGTCACATCAAATCAAACTTTCAGAGAAAATAGATTTGTGATTTCCGGAACATGTAATCACATCTAACCTATTTGGTGGCTCAGTGGTAGAGCTTCCACCTCAGAACAAAAGGTCATGTGTTTCAACCCTGGCTAGGTCATACTTTAAAACTAGAGGATACTGCTTCGTAGCCTGCCACTCAGTATTAACAGAGAACAGAGTATTGTTTGGTTCACCTGGTGTCAGTATAATGTGACTGGGGAAATGGCTTGCTTGCCTGTGGTGCACTGACTCTGTACGGTAGCACCGTAAGTCAGTCTGAGTACATGTTAGTACCAGGCAGATGATTAAAAACATTCACAAATCTAATACATAAACTTAAAATAATGAGCTTGCTCTCATTGCAAATTGTTGATAAATTTCTGATGGGATGTTTACATTTACAACTAGCTAATTTACGTATTATACCAGTTTTAATTTTACAGCACTAGACGGCCGTTTCGGAATACAATTCCTCATCAGTAGTGCTTGGACCAAAATTATGAAACCAAAACTTTTTTCCCCAAGATGTTGAAAAGAAACCCAAAGGACCAAAATATATTTTACCAATATCAGTTAAGGCAATACTTTGCACAGAGCATATTAGTTTTTGAGGAATTTTAAATTGTAACTAGCAGCAAATTTAGACAATAGTATATATCTGAAATAATAAACAATTATTGCCTACTGATTTTGTGATACCCTCGGGGCACCGAGGATCTGATACTTCAGTTACTTTCACTGTCCCATACCTGACTGCTTCAGTGTAAGTGAAAAAATAAATATCATTACTTTAGAAGTAAAAGAATCTTGATTGGGGTATAAATCTCCATTAGTCTAGTCCATTCCTCTCAAAGCCCACTAACCACAAGTCAGGTGTTCCGCCCCATCCAGGGCCCCGCCTTAAACACTGAAGCATGTGTTTGACTGTTTACATTACGATCCTGTATAATGAATTATAAAGTAAGGTGTAAAAAAGAAAGTCAACCACCCTTGGCAGATGTTGTGTTCCAAAATACATTTGTATATATCTGATCGTCATGGCGACATTAAAAATACATTTACTGATAACCTCTTCAGATTATCCAATTAACATGTTCTTGGCAAACTTTATAACTACTTCACACCTTTCTTGATGATAAAGTCATTTTATATTTTAATTGGACCATCAGTCTAATTTATTTTTCCTATTTTAAGTCTGGCGGTAATGAAGTCTGAAATGGAAATATATGAAAACACACAAATTTTAATTTCAAATTTGTCCGAGCGAGTGAATATGGAACATTAACGTCATGAACTGAAAACATTAAATAAAGAGACATTGTCAGACATCTTTATTTTGCATGTAAATATTTTTAATACGAATTCTGAATGAGCATATGATGAAGGATCGTAATGTCTAAATTTAGTAAATTTTAATATCATAACAAGTATGATGTATCTAAAACATTAACAAATGCTAAAGGTGTTTGGCCATTGAAATAATAACAACATTGTTGTTATACATCCTATTTAGCATTAAGTAATTGTGTTTATGTAAGCTCAAGATAGCCAAATTAAGGTTACTTGATATAGTTGAACTTGTTTTTATCAATACGACTAGATTTGGGTTCAATCTAGAAGGAGCCCTTGCACCATTATCCAAACAATTAAAATTTTGTTAACCCTGGCACATCTTTTTGAATAAATCTACTTCTACATTTTTTCATTTACATTTTTCTTTGACTTATTACTGACACTTTAAAATTAAATTTTCAAAAAAAAAAAATGTTTTAGGTAATGTTACTATGCTGGACCAATTTTTGAAAACATGAACCATTTTTTAGGAATGGGCCACAATGACCCAACATCTCTAGATTGAATAGTGAAAACTCAATTTTCAGCTCTAAAATCTAAATGCACTGTAATCAAAAAGTGCACTTGTGTAAGTTAACAAATCCCAAAGTATAGAGACTGGTCTTAATGGGTTCTATAACTAAAATTACTATATGTTAGTTAATATTTCAACATGTATATTTATACAGATATTACAGGCCTCTGACCATTTGAAATAATAAGTTATTGTTATATATCTTAATTCAGGTAAAACAATTTTATAGGTGTGAATTTTGAATGAGCATCTATTTTTGCAGCTTTAACTAAAATAAGTTTATGTATATTCATTTACATACAGTATCTTTGTTAACTTCTCATTTTTGATTTAAACAACTTATAACAGGAGTTACAATAGAAAATACACATGCTATATAATTTTTAAAATGTTATTACATCTAGCAACCACCAGCTTCAGATAACACAACTCTCACCACCCAAGGTTGACAAAACTCTGGCAAATCTTTTGTAAACAATGCACTCTAATGATATTACATATAGCAACCATCAGCTTTAGATAACAGCAGCTCTCATCACCCAAGGATGACAAAACTAAATCAGGCAGGTCTTTTGTAAATAATGTCTTCTAATAATATTACATCAAGCAAACACCCGCTTCAGGTAACAGCAACTTTCACCAACCAAGGTTGACAAAACCCAATGGGGCAGATCTTTTGTTAATAAGAATGTGTTCTAATGATATTACATCTGGACAACATCAGCAGCAGATCACAACAACTCTCACTGCCTAGGTCCAAACCATTCTTGGGCAAATCTTCAGTTTGCTTGCCAAAGGTTGCATGTAGTGAATTTATGTTTAAAGCTGAAATAGCAATCTTTGATTTATTTGAAGCTAGAACTTACAATAATATCAAAGGCTGGTAATGACTGCCACATTAACAGTGAAAGACAGGGGTTTTAAAACACCCATGGGTTCAAAATTCCCCAGGACTGAAGACCCTTGATATTTAAACTGAAAGTCTGATGGACCTACAGCATTTTACCAGTATACATGTTATACTAGCTTTTCTATATAAGATAAATGCACATGGAACGTTCAATGATATTGGACTTTCAAAATGTTGTGGGACCTACCAAAAATAAAGGTAACAGTTCCTGGATCTTGCATTTTGAACCCCTGAACACCATTATTCAATATGTATCTGTCCTTCCGGTTTCAACCAACTTTATTATATTCAGTAAACACAATATTTAGTTCAAGAATGAGGACAGGTTTATTATCTCTTTAAATTTTCAAAATATTTTTATATTTCATATAAAATTTTAACCTGAATTTAAAATTTCAATATATTTTCATATAAAAATTTTAAATATGAATGGTCCACTGACGGTGGAGCCGAAGAGACTGGGATTTAGAAAAAATGTTTTGCCCAGGAGTAACAATAACAAGTGATCCAAACATGTGACCCTCGATCCATTATTCTGTCGTTTTTTTGTAGCCGCTGAATTTCCACCTGTCTGTTTTCACCTTTATAATATATCATTGTCCTGTATATATATCACACCTGAGTTACTTATATAGTTTACTGACTGTTTTATACTGTTTGTGTGTTTTTTACCTCGACCAAATCAACAAAGACCATTATCATTATGTTCAGTATAAGTAGAAGGGAGAGGTTCAATGCTAACCATGTCAGAACCAAGATTTTCCCAATTTTGGCTTATATTTCCCAATTTTCATGATAATTCAGTCATTTTAGTCATTATGATAAAAAATTTAGCAGAGGGCATATGCAAATAGAACACTTTACAAACAGCCTTTTAAGATCATTAGACTGTTAGTTTCTTACAAGGGGTAACTCTGTCAAGTTGGGTTTTCTACCAAGGGTAACTCAACCAGTTAAGTTTTCGACTAAGGGTTACTCAGTGGGGTTAGATTTTCTTCGAAGGTGTCAGGGTCAGATTAAGTTTTCTACCGAAGGTAACTTTGTGTTCTGCCAGAACGGGGTCAAATTAGGTTTTGTACCAATGGTAACCAGGTCAAGTAAAAAATATGTACCAAGGGTAACTAGCCAGATTAAGATTTCTACCAAGGGTTACTCTTCTACCAGGGGTAACTTGGTCAGGTTAATTTTCTACCAAGGGTAACTCAGTCAAGTTAAGTTCTCTACCTATAGCTAAGGTGACTCAGACTAGTAAAGTTTTATACCAATGGTAACTTTGTCATGTTAAATTTTGTATCAATGGTAACTTGGTCAAGTAAAGTTTTGTACCAAGAGTAACTAGCCAGATTAAGTTTTCTACCAAGGGATACTCAGTAAAGTTAACTCTTTTACCACAGATAACTTGGGTTTCTACCAGGGGTAACTCAGAGGGGTTCAGTTTTTTACCAGGAGTAACTCAGTCAGGTTCGGTAACTCTGTCAGGTTAAACTCAGTTTTCTACCAGGGGTAACTCGGTCAGGTTCAGTTTTTTACCAGGGGTAACTCGGTCAGGTTAAGTCATGTAACAACTTTCTGACAGGCCTTCATATAACCATGAGCTATTACCTTGTACATGTATTATATATTATATGTATTTTTTATGGTGCTAGTTTATGTCAGATTTATGTTTCTCATTCTATATATAGATAATATTTGGTTATTGACACCAAATAAAAACTGCCTGGTAATCTAAAGATAGTCAAAAGTTCAACATGAACTTGCAGAAAAACGGAAAAGTTTGCCAGTATGTATATGTCCTATCAAAATGGTAGATAGTAGAGGAAACTGAAATACCCAGAGAAGAACAAATTAGAAAAACAGAGTACTTTGCCTGTATATATATATATATATATATATATATATGCTATAGTAGAGTAAACTGAGTACCTAGAGAAGAACAAATTCACAAAATTTCTCAAACAAAAAATTAGCAAGAGTGGGATTCAAAGCTAAGTGGTGAGGGGTGCCAACACCAATTTGTAATCTTACATGATCCAGACCACTTGGCCACCAAGGTCCCAACAGGTAGTAACTAGAACTGTCTCTTGAGAGCCAAATACCTCCTGCCCCCAACATCTACAAGGGTATAAAGTTTTCCTGCTACCTTGACCTTTTGAATATGACCTCAGTTCAAGGCCATGAAACAAGTTTGGACCATGAAGATTATTGATGTGAAGTTTTATGATTATTGAATTGAGTTCTACATCCTGATGTAGATCTTGACATCACCAGCTAAATTTGCAGACATGGAAATTTATACCAATGTATTAGGATTTTGGCATTAAGCATTAAAAGGCATGAAGCAATGGAGTTTGACACCCCAGTCAAATTTTTCAAAAACAGTCAATTTTTCACTTATATTAAGGAAGTAAGTTCATGATCATGGATTGTACAGTTAACTGGGTTTAAATGTAGGCTGTGGAAGGTCCTGTGATCCATAAGCTCTCATTTTAGACCACTTGGCCAGTGAGCCCCCTCCCCCACCTTACACCTAAGCATTAAATGTTTACTGCAATAAGAGATAGGACTTGGTTTTAAAGGTTTCATTTAAAGGAACCGTCTCCAAGAAACGATTGTTCAGACAAAATGTTTATGTAACTGGTACTGCTAAAAACAGAGAAGAGTACTAGCTAGCAATATGATATAGGATCTCATTTTAAGGGTCTCTCTCTGAAGAAGTGGTTGTTCAGACAAAACTATGTAGGTGGTACCATTAAGAATAAAGAAAAATTCTTGTCTAGTCCTCTTAGCAAAAATCCTTGACACAACAAAGCAACAGTGAAAAAATTTCCAAGGAAAATATTATTCTTTTGAGGTATGAAAGTACTTGATACAGAGTTTAAATTTTCACACTTTTTTGAAAGTTCCCAAAGGGTATGATTTTCCTGTTGTAAAACAAATTTTTAAAAGTTATTATAAAAAATATTATCTCTGGAAAATCCAATCTTTTAACAAAAACCTGCTTTAAATATCTTAAAAATCATAAAAAATACTTCTTCACATGGAAAAAAGGAGTCATTCAGTAAGGAGTGGATTGTTTACACTACCAAGCATGAATATCATCCTTCTGGATTCTTTTGTTGAACAGAAAATGCAAACATGTATTACAAATTGCTCCAAAATCATTAACACAAAGATATCAAAGCATTTCAAGCTTTACAAATCCCCATGGCGAATTTCTGATTTGAAATATAAAATAGAATTAAGTAGCTGTATTTTGTTAATTAGTATTTTGACAGGTAAACTGATTTACCTGGTTATACAGGTGTACAATAATCAAGCTAGGACACCCTAGGTGACAGAATCTGTGTGGTCCTCTATACAAATGTATATAACTGTACTTATGGAAGTGTTTTCTTCCAATTTAGATCCAATGTAGTGTGAAATAGTGTCAGACAACTACAGGCAAACAACATTGACCTGTCTGCTTGACCTTTAATTAAAATATTTATTATGGATAGTAAACACACATTTTTTCATATGCATCATGAAAACATGCTTTGTATATGTATTTATTGCAAATCTTAACACTAACCATGTATCATTGGATCGTCATCTATATATGTGAATAATAATAATGAAAGGTCAAGCGGACAGGTCAATATTGTTTGCCTATACCATTTAATATATCCAGGTTTATCTGTTTGTACAGTATTTATTAAAGGGAAACAATGTAATTTATATATTTCCTGGATATCACTTTATAAACACATTCTAGGCTTTTATCTCGGAATTAAATTTCATGAGGTATACAGGAAAAACTATCAGATATCACTATTAACATTCCAGATTTCATTTTCCCAATTAAATTTTCAACAAATACAAAATGAACACAGAGAAATTTTTCAAATTAGAACTTTACACCAGGTACACAGGAAAAACTAAATGATATCACAAATATCAGATTTTATGTTTGCAATTAACTTTTCAAGACATAAAAGTTTACACAGAGAAAGTTTAAATTTCCAAATGAAACTCTCCCAATTAGAATTGAATTTCAAGAGGTACACCAGGAAAAAAAACATGATATCACAATCAGCATTCCAGATTTTATTTTCCCAATTAAATTTTCAAGAGACATAACGCCTACACAGAAAAAGAGTCATTTTTTTCTGGATAGTTTAGATTTTATTTTCTGAGATAAGGTAAAACCTTGTTATAATGCCCCTCAACAACTTTGCCACTTCGCTTATTGTCACACTGTTTTGGAGTCCAAAAATTTGTATATTCTATGGTTTTCTTTGGTAAAGTGGATTTATGGTCAAACCTTTTTATAATGCCAACATTTGACTTAACTAAAAGAGGTGATGAATCAAGAGCTTTGAGCTCAGGTGAGCTTTATTTCCTGAATTTTAAAAACATATTATTTCTAAAAATTTTCCATGATAGAGAAAATATGTCTCTTCATGATTTTATTATCTAATTTTAATTTCAAGAGATAAACGTTTCCTTTTATGTCTATATTTTTTTTCCAAGATAGAGATATCTTCTCTTTATGATTTTGTTTTCCAAATTGAATTTCAAAAGAATAAACAGAGAAAAAAAATCCCTTTTCAATACAATGGATTTTATAAAGTAATAAAAGAGATATTATGTCTCATCATAAAACAGAGATTTTTATATTTTTATTTATCAGAACTTTCTTTGTCACTGAAAGTTAAAAGTTCAAAATTTTATGACTTGCCCCGGTTGCCCTTATCTTTCATTTTGCTTTGTATTTTTGTTCAAGACTTTATAATCTTGTATATTTTATGGAAATGAACCAAACTTTAAGTGTTTACGAAATAGTCAACACGATAGGCAAAATCCTTGGTTTTTCTAGGGTTTGCAAAATGTTGTCAAATGTTACAAACAGAAAATAGAAAAGAGAGAAGTTAAAGCAGTTTTTGAATAAACACAACACCTTCAAAATAAGAAAGTGACTTTGTTGTAAGCAACTTAGCTATCTGGTCACTTATCAAATTCAAATGCAGTGTAAAACATAAGATAGGCTAGTAGAGTGATCCATTATTTCTGTCTATGATCTCTTCTTTTGAGCAATTCACTTTCATTGCAGATAGACAAAACTATGTAATTTTTTTCTTTTTTTTAGAAAACTGATCAAAAGAGTGAGGTTGAGTAAAGTAATGGTCTTTTACACCCCAGTCATATTCTTTCGCCTATATAAAGCCGGTCAGTTGAGGAATGGTTGAGAAAACCTGAGTGTCTGGACACAGACATGTGGCAAGCGTACTGACAAACTTTCTTACACTAGGATCAGCTTCCAAAATCTCATTATTTTCATTATACAGTAAAACCCCGATTCATCGCCACCATTTGTTCAGTCAAATTTTGGCGTTATAAATGGGTTTGGCGATAAATAGGGGGAGGCCAATAAAGAAAAACATAAACAAAATGGATTTTGGGACTTCAAAATAGTGTGGCAATAAGCGAAGTGGTAAAGTTATCGAGGGGCATTATAACAAGGTTTTACTGTAGTTCTTCCTGATTCATCACCAAACATCTTTATGAAGCCAAACTTTTATTGCACAAATGGAGGCGCTGAATCAAGGTCTTGCTGCATTAAATAAGAATACTCCAGGTTCAGTTTTCACAGGTTACACTGTGCTGATATCAGATATAGGATCAGATAATTTTCGTGTCAAAATAGCTAGAAAAACAATTCCACACAAATATTGATGCATGAATGTCATCTTTAATAACACACATTTAATGCGATGAAAAGAAAATTTTGATCAAATACTAATTATCGATTTAGCCCCCACATAGTCAAATGATTTTTACGTCAGCATTACATAACACTTCATAAAATCATTGAAAAGGTGACTGTATTAAAAAGCTTTCATGTACTTATATTTGAAATTATCTGGATATTTAAATCTATATTTTTTAACGTCATTTACAAATCTATCGATGACCTTATATATGTAACTACATGTACATATATTTAAGCGTCATTGGAAAATATTTTGATGACCTTACACAACAATATGCACGTATTCCGCGTCAGTCGAAAATCTATACTGGATAACAGCCGTGACCCTTCACAAACATGTACAGGCTTCAAACCTATCGATTGCGTAATAATCCTTTAATGTGTTAATAAAGATATTGTACAGAGACTTATCAAGTAGCTTTTGTTGTTTCTTGGGATATACTACACTTAGGCTGCAGCGTGTGCAGCTTTTTACAAGTTCAGTCAGTGCAGTGTGGTGAAAACGTCACACTTCCTTAGAAATTGTCCTTAACATTTTAAAGATTTGATTCAAGCATTTTCGATACAATGTCCTTGAGAATTAAAAGACTTCAACCAGACAATTTGAAAACCAACAAACTTTTACAATCAGACCTACATTCATGCTTGAGCAGAATATTTTTAGAGGACAGTGGAGTAATGTTTTTTTATGCCCAAGTCAAGATTCTTTCACTAATAACAAGATGGTCAATTTTTGGATAATAGAGGAAACATTGAGTGCCCAGAAAAACCCAGCAAGCTTCGACAAACAAATTGACAAACTTTCTCACATTAGAATCTGTCACAAGTAGGATTTGAACCTATCCTGTGAGAGCTACTCTGATCTGTACACCAGTGCTGTAAACCAATTGGCCACTGGGCTCCCCAGTTTAGAAAGGTATTCAAATTGGCTTCCACAATTAACAAATATTTAACATATTTATGGTAAGTCAGAAATAAAGTTCAGTTTAGACCAGTTTACTCAGTATTCAGTTTTCACTGGTTCCATTGGATATCACTTAGTCCAGGCAAGTTACATTAACTATGTTCAGATAAACTGCTTTATTCAGTTTTGAATGTCAGAAACTTAAGGCATACAACAACTGGCCATTATTACAACAAAAGTACTCAATTTTATGTGTCCACTGTTTTCGCATTTGCATGAAATCATATATATAAATAAATTATTTAAGAAATAAATCTTCTTAAACTTGACTTTGTCACACACTGAAACATTTTTTTACTATCTTTTTAAATTTATAGCCTAGCATGAACCCTTTGGGATGTTTTTAAATCCCATATAACAACCTAATAGACATTCTGAATTTTTCATAAAGAACATTCAGCAATAAAAATATGAAAAATAATCTTCTGGGCGCATTAATGTCCAAGATGGCATTAAGGACATATTTTCTTCATTTTTATTGCTAGTTTTCACTATGCAAAATATTTGAAATAATTCAAATAAAAAAAAAATTTTCCATGCAATTCCTATTGTCAAAACTGAATTTAAAAATTGGTATTTTTTTAACTTTTAATTTTGTTCTTTGTGCATGAGTATGCAATACAAAAAGCGTTTTCTATGAGATCCATTCCAGAGTGGCAAAGGAAATCAAGCAAACTGACAAACATCTGTCCAAGTAGGATTCAAACCAAGGCATTAAGAGAAGATGTCATCTGTAGGCACTTCAGATCACTATGCCACTAAGGCCCTGATATTTTTATACTTGGCCACATAATTCATTTTGCATTTTAGAAAAATATTGAAGAATAAACTTGGTAAGTTGTATTTCAATAGCTACTTGGTACAGAAGTTACTGTGAAGCCGTATTGTTCCAGATTGTTCCAGATTGTTTTGTCTAATGTCCCGAGTTTTCATTTTTGAGTTTTGGCATGCAGGATGTTTGTTACATCTTTTAATTTTTAAAAATTTTCTTTTTGCAACACAAGTTTTGTAAGTATGCATATTGCTTTACCAGAGCTGTCAGCAAATATGTAGCTCACTTGTTCATCTGGGCCATTTAAACTGTTAACATTAAACTTGTCTATCATTATATCTAAAAAGCTAAAATTTTGAATTCACAGATGTAAAACTGATTAGGAGACTCTGGTAGAATAAATATCTTTCTAACGATACTGATCATGTTTTTTTTAAATTCTACGGAAGACATCTAATACCCCTGTCAAATTAACCCAGATTTCATGCTTAGGCGGATTAAATCTTTTATGTGAAATGTGATCCAACCTTGGGGAGAGACATATCATTTATGTAACATTACGCTGAACTTCCTCCGACATTCTGACACCTTCTTTAAAATTCTACAGAAATGTTGATTTGGGTCCGAAAATAGACCCTTTTCTCAAGGTCAAAAACAGGTCACGTCCATTTGTACCTTTTAATAAAATTTTACTTTTGACCAAAAAGCCTCATAACCAAAGAATCAAGCAATTTTTAACATTTCTGTAAAATTAGTTTCACAAATTTTTTTTACAAAGAATAGGGTGGGTGGGATTTCAATAGTAAGTCCTTTCCCAGTAGCTATATTTTTCCGAAATATGTTGATAAATTTTCCTATTTTGGAATTGGATAAAACTGGTACAAAATTGTAACATTTATATTTTTTATTCCTTATTTTGCTACAGAAATCTATTTCAAGTATTACTTTTCCAAATATCATTGGCTTCAGACAGAGTTCCAAGAAGAATGGGACAAGTGGGTTTGACATTCATATAACACAAATATAATATGTGGATTCAATTTTGACATTTGGGTTCTGGGCATTCAAATAATCAAATTCAAAAACATTTTCCAGACCAAATAATGACTTCAAATTATGGCAAAAATTGGGAAATTTTTCCCTGTGGATATATATAGTATTTAAGTCTTATGTCTGTGTAAACTTTCATTCAAACCCTGCAGTATTACAGAGAGTAAATGAAAGATAGGGATACAGTGACCTATATTTTAAGAAGACTGAACATTAAACTGAAGTCATAAATTCCAGGTTACCTTTAAAACAATTTAGTTCATAAATTATAGGGACTATATATACAACAATATTGTTTTCCATTGACTTGCTCCTACAATGTAGGAGGTCTGTGATGATGTTTTGTGATATATGCTGCTTGGCAGAACATAGTCAAAAATGTTCTGCTGTCATCAACCTCCAATTTTGTTGAGGGATAATTAACTAACTGCTAGTTAAATGTTTGCTTATTGCCTAGTATATAAGCATCAATTGATAATGGTTTAGAAGCCCAAACCCCTAGTCCTCAGTTATGACTAGGCAAATGGCAATCTTGGATCTAGTGACGCTAAATGGCCAACCAACCATCATTGGATGGAAAGTTACGAAAAATTCTGACAATTACTTTTGAAATATTTGTGTCAATGACTTCACAGAAAGGCTAATAAATGGATTCTGGAGCCTAGATGAAATGAAAATGTTAGGTTTCCACAATTTACAATTATTTGTAGTCATATTTCCAAAATTTGTGAAAATATAGTTCTTTTCAAAGTATTTTTTTTCACAAATTTGCTAAAATAGGTTACATTTTGAAAAAAAAATTTCAGACATTAGTAGCCAATGGTGATTTTGGCTACCAAGGAATGGAAACATAGAACATGTTTATCAACGTGGTTTAGCATCACGATTCCTTCATTTATCTATTAATGTCTATATACTATTTTCAAAATGGTTTACTGCTTTCTGCAGATCAATAAATTGGGAGATGACATTTGTGGTGTTAATTATGGTTTCTAGTAATGACATTCTGCTTGTGGCAGAAAAAAGTAAACGTCTATATTGTTTCTCCTGAAGCTATGAATATTCCGAATACACATGGACCGTGTTTTTCTAGATTTATATTAAAATCGTTGTTTAACCAAAGTAGTGTATTGTTTCTAAAATTAGAGATAAAAAAATTAAGAAATTTTAGGGGTGATGTGGGATGTGGGATGTAGAATCATTACAAAATTTTCTGTAATTTTGTTCTCTTTTTCAGCAAACACAAGACATAATTTTTTCATAAACTTTCAAAAAGTTTTCAAAATTTTATTTAATGTTTTCCATGGAATAAATAAATTACAAAAAGAACATAGGCATATCAAAGCTATGTCCGGAAAGATAGTTTCAAATTTTGATTTTATTTTTCGCAAAAAAAATTTTTTACTTTTAAAAACTAGAATTACCATACAAGCCAATGTTTTTTATATTAATATCATGATTTTTCTAAATCCATATACCTCAATTCTTCAGAATGTGTTTTATCTTGGTTTAAGAATTTCAATTTTTATTATTTGTACCCTCCATTAAAATTTTCATTTCGACTGAAAAAGCCTAAAAAATTATAGATTCAAGCAATTTTGAACAATTCTGTGAAAGAATAATTTTTCGAAAACTTTTAGAATTTATATACCGGTAATTTACTTACATATTAAAAGATTTTTAACCGAAAGCAAATATCTGAACTTATCTAAAACATCTTGTCATTTTTCCACAACACATAGAAAAAATATTTTTGAAACATTTATTTCTTTACCTGCTTAATTTTAAAACAATGAATTTCTGAAAAATAGCATGCTTTAAATTCACAAATGTCTGAATTTTAGGACTTTTAACGAAATATTCAAACACAATATTATAAATGACAACTTCTTCTGCCCTTAACAGTTACATTTATTAATTTCAAAAAGTAACTTCTTCAGCTCTACATTTTTAATTTCTCTCGGACTTTGGAAAAAGAAAAAAGGAAAAACTCAACTCACCTGGAAATAAACTTATATCCACATCAAAATTAAATTCGAAATCGTCCTCTTCAGGAAGTTCCGCTATCTCATCCAGAATTACAGGTTTTTGTATAATAATTAAAAATCAAAAACTATTTTTTTTGGAGAAATAACACCAAATGGAATATTAAAACACTTTTCCACATAAAAATGCTACATCTCACATATGAATAAATGGAGAAAAATATAAACTGTTATATTCCTGGAATTGAACTCAAATTTTGAGTACTTAAAAAAATATTTATTTCACATTAAAAAGCATCTGATACATCCAAACAGATTTTTCCAGATTAGAAATAAATCCACACTTCACAAACTGAGAAAAATTTAATTTTTTCGAAAACCAGTAAAGAAATTTCCATCTAAACACACTTTTTTGTACACTTCGCAAAAGTAACGCTCCTATGAACTATTTCAATTTTTCACATGACACGTAACATTAAATTTCGATTTTTAACACCCAGTCGTGAAGTTTACGATTAAAAAACTTCCCAGAATACACTACAAATATCGCATCAGATCTCGTACAACTTTTATATCCACAAGTAATTTGTTGTTTTTATAACTAAATTCACTTTTTCGTAATAAACAAAACTTTTCAATTAAATTAAATCCCGAGCTTTTGACATCTGTGCCAGCGAAAGGTGTGAAAACTAGAAGCCAACAAACAGCCAGATAAACCACACACAAACAGAAGAAGATGTAATTTTAGTATATTTATAGCAATTTCCTATGGCATCCAAGTTGTGAAATGAACATAAAACTTCACTAAATTTGTTTGTTTTCACAAAAAAATTGTGCTAATTTCACATATTTTTACAACAATTTGAAAATAACTTGATACATATGCCTGTTCTCCACTAAACCATCTTTCTTAGACTGGTTCCCTTATCTCTCTAACATACTAGGTGACTCACATGCTTCATAATCTACCTTGGTGGGATGGGGCCCAGAAATGGGAAAGTGAATCCTAATAATTTCTAATAATACCAATACCTTATCAATTCAAAATTTTACAATTCAATCACTATAAGACAATAATAATCTTGCTTTACAGCATAAAAATAATTATTTTAATTCCTAAAAACAATTTTTATAATTTTAGATCGTTTCTGACCCCCTCAAGGTGGCCCTTACCTTTAAATCTAGTGTATTATCTTTTTGGCCTCTCTAGTCATTTTTTCCATGCTACAGGGACCACCCAAGCATTAGTGTATTCATATGCCTTATACTTGTCAACAGGCCGTGGTGTAGTCATCCAAAACATCCCAAAATCTTAAACTACAGAACTTTTTTTAATGTGTATGTTTTATTAGCTTTATTTGTGATTTATATTTTACAAAATAATCCATATTTATTGTTTACTATTTACTTTTAAACAGGAAAAGCCTGCTGTTAAAGGGAGATAATTCTGTAAATTTTGTCACTTATGGTAAATTAAAATATATTTATTAGGATTAATGAGAGCAAGCAGGCATAAAACATAGTTTAAAAAGAAAATAAAAAGTTTGGAAAATCTAGTATTTTATTTGAAGATTGAAATTTTTTGTCATTGTTCAAATAATTATTGCTATGTATAAGTTGTCACAAACTAAAACAAGAGGCCCATGGGCCTTAACGCTCACCTGAGGCTAAGTACATATCTTATGCAGAGGTTCAATGGTCAATAACATTTATTAAAGAGAACTCCTTATTTTCAGCAGTAAGGCAGAATTAAATGCAAAGATTATTGCAAATTAATCATACCTTGTCCCGAGAATGCTACATATAATATATATATAGTCTAGCTACAATACATTATTTATAACAGCTAAAAAAGTAAAAACAAAAGTATAAAACTATGACCTTCATCTAGGCCATTACCTACAATATTCGAATATACATGCCTATACAAAAAGTTAATAGTTTTCGAGATAATTAACCATTTTAGTATCCTTTCCCATCTGTAACCTTGACCTTTAAACCCATGACCTTAATCTATATATCAAAATGATTGTTAAATCAACTCCTACAATATTCTAATACACATGTTTATACAAATTTTTTTATAGTTTTTGAGATAATTAACCATTTTGGTATTGATTCACATCTGTGACCTTGACCTTTGAATCCATGACCTTAATCTATATATCAAAATGATTGTTAAATCAACTCCTACAATATTCTAATACACATGTTTATACAAATTTTTTTATAGTTTTTGAGATAATTAACCATTTTGGTATTGATTCACATCTGTGACCTTGACCTTTGAATCCATGACCTTAATCTATATATCAAAATGATTGTTAAATCAACTCCTACAATATTCTAATACACATGTTTATACAATTTTTTTTTATAGTTTTTGAGATAATTAACCATTTCAGTATTCTTTCGCATCTGTGACCTTGACCTTTGAACACATGACATTAATCTATATATCAAAATGATTGTGAAATCATAACCTACAATATTCTAGTATACATGTTTATACAACCAGAGGCTCAGTGTGGCTGAGCCTGTATCGCTCACCTGACTAAAATGCTTTTAAAGCAAATTTGTATTCCAGTGATGAACAAATGCACTGTTTATATCAGACAGAATGGCTAAGGAAATCACTGTAGAACTATATGTACCATTCAATTTTTTCAATCTGATTAAAATTACATCTCTTACTTGCTCTTCCCATAGGGTCCAATGTGAAACAATGTTCTCCGCTGGCAGCCATGTTTTATGGCAGATCAGAAAATTTTAGCAATCTATGTAAAGGACCTTCTATACATCATTCCTGTAAAATTTGGTTCAATTTGCTTCAGTCATTTCTGAGGACATAGTCAAAAATGCGTTTTTCCCATAGGGTCCAATGTTAAACTATATTTTGCGCTGACAGCCATGTTTTTGGCAGATAAAAAAAATTTTGGCAATCTATGTAAAGGACCTTCTATACATCATTCCTGTAAAGTTTGGTTCAATTTGCTTCACTAGCCTCAGAGGAGATAGCATATATATGCTTTCCCACAGGGTCCAATGTGAAACAATGTTCTCCGCTGGCAGCCATGTTGTTTGGCAGATCAGAAAAATTTTGGCAATCTATGTAAAGGACCTTCTATACATCATTCCTGTAAAGTTTGGTTTAATTTGCTTCAGTCATTTCTGAGGACATAGTCAAAAATGCGTTTTTCCCATAGGGTCCAATGTTAAACTATCTTTTGCGCTGGCAGCCACGTTTTTTGGCCAATCAGAAATTTTTGGCAATCTATGTAAAGGACCTTCTATACATCATTTCTGTAAAGTTTGGTTCAATTTGCTTCACTAGCTTCAGAGGAGATAGCATATATATGCTTTTCCCATAGGGTCCAATGTTAAACTATCTTCTGTGCTGGCAGCCATGTTTTTTGGCGGATCAGAAAAATTTTGGCAATCTATGTATAGGACCTTCTATACATCATTCCTGTAAAGTTTGGTTCAATTTGCTTCACTAGCTTCAGAGGAGATAGCATATATATGCTTTTCCCATAGGGTCCAATGTTAAACTATCTTCTGCGCTGGCGGCCATGTTTTTTGGCGGATCAGAAAAATTTTGGCAATATAAGTAAAGGACCTTCTATACATCATTCCTGTAAAGTTTGGTTCAATTTGCTTCACTAGCTTCAGAGGAGATAGCCAAAAATTCGTTTTTCCCATAGGGTCCAATGTTAAACTATCTTCTGCCCTGGCTGCCATGTTTTTTGGCGCATCAGAAAAATTTTGGCAATCTAAGTAAAGGACCTTCTATACATCATTCCTGTAAAGTTTGGTTCAATTTGCTTCAGTCATTTCTGAGGACATAGTCAACAAGAGGCCCATGGGCCTGATACGCTCACCTGATAACTAATGGCTAGCTGATAGATTTAAAGAAAACATAAATACTAAAAAACCAAAATGACTTTTTTTTTACATCATGATAACCGTTGTATTAATACCTACAACATTCTAGTATACATGCCTATACAAAAAGTTAATAGTTTTCAAGATAATTAACCATTTCAGTATTGTTTCACATCTGTGACCTTGACCTTTGAACCCATGACCTTTTTCTATACATCAAAATGATCGTTGTATCGATACCTACAACATTCTAATATACATGCCTATACAAAATGTTTATAGTTTTCGAGATAATTAAACATTTCAGTATTGTTTCGCATATGTGACCTTGACCTTTAAACCCATAACCTTTTTCTATACATCAAAATGATTGTTGTATCAATATCTACAACATTCTAGTATACATGCCTATACAAAATGTTTATAGTTTTCGAGATAATTAAACATTTCGGTATTGTTTCGCATATGTGACCTTGACCTTTAAACCCATAACCTTTTTCTATACATCAAAATGATTGTTGTATCAATATCTACAACATTCTAATATACATGCCTATACAAAAAGTTTATAGTTTTCGAGATAATTAACCATTTCGGTATTGTTTTGCATCTGTGGCCTTGACCTTTGAACCCATGACCTTTTTCTATACATCAGAATGATCATTGTATCAATACCTACAACATTCTAATATAGAAGCCTATACAAAAAGTTTATAGATTGTGAGATAATTAACCATTTCGGTATTGTTTCACATCTGTGACCTTGACCTTTGAACCCCTGACCTTTTTCTATACATCAGAATGATCGTTGTATGAATACCTACAACATTCTAATATACATGCCTATACAAAAAGTTTATAGTTTTCGAGATAATTAACCATTTCAGTATTGTTTCACATCTGTGACCTTGACCTTTAAACCCATGACCTTTTTCTATACATCAAAATGATCATTGTATCAATACCTACAACATTCTAATATACATGCCTATACAAAATGTTTATAATTTTCGAGATAATTAACCATTTCGGTATTGTTTCGCGTCTGTGACCTTGACCTTTGAACCCATGACCTTTTTCTATACATCAAAATGATCGTTGTATCAATACTTACAACATTCTAATATACATGCCTATACAAAAAGTTTATAGTTTTCGAGATAATTAACCATTTCAGTATTGTTTCACATCTGTGACCTTGACCTTTGAACCCATGACCTTTTTCTATACATCAAAATGATCGTTGTATCAATACCTACAACATTCTTATATACATGCCTATACAAAAAGTTTATAGTTTTCGAGATAATTAACCATTTCAGTATTGTTTCACATCTGTGACCTTGACCTTTAAACCAATAACCTTTTTCTATACATCAAAATGATCGTTGTATCAATACTTACAACATTCTAATATACATGCCTATACAAAAAGTTTATAGTTTTCGAGATAATTAACCATTTCAGTATTGTTTCGCATCTGTGACCTTGACCTTTGAACCCATGACCTTTTTCTATACATCAAAATGATTGTTGTATCAATACCTACAACATTCTAATATACATGCCTATACAAAAAGTTTATAGTTTTCAAGATAATTAAAAATTTCGGTATTGTTTCGCATATGTGACCTTGACCTTTGAACCCATGACCTTTTTCTATACATCAAAATGATCGTTGTATCAATACTTACAACATTCTAATATACATGCCTATACAAAAAGTTTATAGTTTTCAAGATAATTAACAATTTTGGTATTGTTTCGCATCTGTGACCTTGACCTTTGAACCCATGACCTTTTTCAATACATCAAAATGATCGTTGTATCAATACCTACAACATTCTAATATACATGCCTATACAAAAAGTTTATAGTTTTCGAGATAATTAACCATTTCGGTATTGTTTCACATCTGTGACCTTGACCTTTGAACCCATGACCTTTTTCTATACATCAAAATGCTCGTTGTATCAATACCTACAACATTCTAATATACATGCCTATACAAAAAGTTTATAGTTTTCGAGATAATAATTATAATCAGAGGTAAAAAAAATTAGGTCACGACCTTCACAATTGACCTTGACCTCATTTTGAAGATACTAAGAAGAAGATGTCAAAACTGAAAACCCCATGTCATTATCTGGTCAAATAGTCAAGTTATAACAATTTGAAGCTATTTTACGATTTTTTCAAAATTAAACGCAAAAACGCGTAACCTATTTTTTATCCGATTTTTACAAAATGAACAAACTATAGGCTTAAGACCCTAGAGAAGCCAAATATCACATCAGATTTTTTCTCCAATCAGTACTTTCGGAGAAGAAGATTTTTTAAGATTTTTGCACCCCTAGGTCACCTTGACCTAGTTATGGTAGCCATGGCAACGCCACGAACAAATCTGAATTGCACCGGCCCATATATACTTCTGACAAAGTTTCATTAAAAACTGTCCAGTAGTTTCAGAGGAGAAGTCGAAAATAGGTGTTAACGACGCACACACGCACACACGCACACACGCACACACGCACATACACACGCTGCGCTATGCCATAAGCTCACATGACCTTCGGTCAGGTGAGCTAAAAATATTAGTAGCTAACTTTCCAAAGTTTGTGAAAAATATTATTGTCTTTTTTACAGTATTTTTTCCACAACTTTTTGAAAGAATTTCTCAAAAATAACAATTTTAGCTACCAGGAAAGGAAACATAGTGATGTAGATATGAAAAATTAACTTTTTTTTTTTTGCATTTCTTGCAAAGCCCTTATTGAAAATAAAATTTATAATTCATATTAAATTTTAACACATTAACATAAAATTTTCATTAAATGTAATGGGATCAAAACATAAAGATGCATATATAAATTTAAGGAAGGAGAAAAGGCTGACTGATTGATTGATTGATTGATTGATTGATTTAAAAATGGCCTATATTGAATGTCCCCGATTAAAGTTGAAATACTTTGGCTGAAATTTTTACATATGCAGTGCAACCAGATACGACACAGCAGGGAGGGTTCTTTACCATGCACCACACCTACCGTGACACGACATCAGTTTTTAGGTCTTTCCAAAAGGGCCCTTTGACTTACATTTTTATATATGCAGAGTGCTTGGCAAAAGAACAGTCACTCACAGTACCTGTGACAGTTGAGACTTGGTAAAACCCAGCCAGTGTTTGAACCCTACCTAACCAGCTACAAACAGAACAAGAGCTCCATAAACTGAGCTACCACATTGTAACAGAAAAGGTTAGAGTGAGGTTCTATGTCCAGTTAAGATCTAGTTTATCAGTTCTCAGATGGTGGAAGCAACCAGAGTACCCAGAGAAAACCACAGATCTTTGGTAAGCTATATGACAAACTATCTCACACTAGGAGATGCCTGTGTGGTATTCAAACTGAGGCAAAGAGAGGAACTCTCATCAGCACTTTAGAACACTCAGCCATCAAGGCACCTTTAACAGGTTAGAAGAATAAGTACAAATGACGGATCACCAGCCAATGTTCCAACAAAGCCCTGGCATGCTTGAATTAGACGCAAAAAGAATGAAAACTTGGCCTTAATTGTGCTGTTTAATGACATCATCGACACTAGTACGTCATTAATTGCCATGATGCTGCTTTGGTACCGCTGGTGGCCAGTGTCAGAACATAATAGACATGGGAGTGATATGTCAATTCATTGAATGTCTAAGCTGAAAGCCAGGACCAGTTTATCCATACATGGCTTAATAATATGAATTTAGCTTAAACAATAAACTATTGACTGGTTGTTTTTGCTGTTCTGAATTGGCCTATCTGTTCTGATTATAAGGCCATATAGAATTAATTCCCAGATTTTCATCCAATTTTTTTTTTTTTTCAAAATTGGGGTGGGGGAGGGGCAAATTTCATTTTTTATTTTTAGATTCAAAAAAAGAAAAAAAAAACCAGTAATTACAACATTAAGTGCATGAAAGAACACAAGAAAAATAAACAAATAAAAGAATTAAAGGATTATAGGGCTGTTTGAAAAAAGGGGCGGGTGGGGACGAAAATCTAGGAATAAATTTTATATGGCCTAATTGTCAGTATGTTATTGTACACAACTCTTCAACTGACAAGAAATAGTGCCTAGGGAGTATTCAGTCACTTTTGGTCAATTTGTGCCACATTTGGTGTGTAGGTGAATATCTCTAATGAAACTGACCACTGAGGTAGCTCAGTTGGTAAAGTGCTCATTCCATAAGTGGGAGGTTGTGGGTTGGAGCCCCGACCTGGTCTAAACCAAGACTTGAAAATTAGTTGTGACTATTATTTCACCATGCACTCAGCATTTTGAAATGGAAAGTCATGGTTCTTTAATATGGGAACTTAACATAAACGAGGTCCTGTGTCTAGGTAGGCTTGGCAAAATTTCTACACCTTCCCCTGTACCTGGCAATGTCTCGATATAAGTGAAATAATCTTGACAGGGATGTTAAACGCCATTACTCAACTCCCCCCCCCCCCCCCGCTTTGCAATATAAAAACACAGACACTATAAAACTAGTTTGCTTTGCATAACACTAGAGTAATGAAGTTTTACACCCCATTATCACTTATATTATGGCTGTCAATTCAAATATGGTTGAGAAAACTAGAGTGCCTGGAGAAAAACCTCCACAAAGCAAACAGACATGCATGTTCAGTCAACGAAACACCCATATAAATTATATCAATGGTACATTTATAAGTAAGTCATGTGACCTAATTAAGAGCTGATATCAATGCAATCACTCTGAAAAATGTTTCTATGGTAATCATATCATGAAATATACCAGAAATCTGACACAAGATAATCACCAACAACTTATAAAGTCAATGATCTACTCCCCTATGACAAAGCATTACAATTACCTAGAACGTTGTTTTAAATATTTATATGTTTAATATTTTCTCTACCTATATTTTTTACCATAATTTATAACATTGATAATACAAGACCTTGGCGTTCCTTAACATAAATCTCACTACCAAATACAAAAAAACCTTAATATGCCTGTACAGATTTCTTAAGCGAGTTTACTGCCGTAGGTAGTTATTACCTACCATGATCAAGCATACAAAATTATGATATATTCACGTCAAGGAGGTCAACTTTATAATATGCGGGGTCTGTTATCAGCCAGTGACTCGGAACATTCAGTCATCGTTCAAACATGATCTCTGATCCCCGATTGAAAACTCGAGACTGTAGGTATAAAAAAACTGTGGGGCCTTCCCCAATTACCGAATTAAGTAATTTTTTGTCATAAGAAAGCCATTCATTGAACCAATCAATTTTCCGTGTTCCTTTCAAACTGCTTTCTTTCATCTTTTCTGAGCAAGAAAAACAAGTCTGTTTAAAAATTGAATGCAATTTTAGTGTCTTTAAAATATTAATTGCGCCATATCTAATGAAGCAAATAAAATATGAAATCATTTTTAAAAAAGATATTGTTGTACTTCGGTTTCGTACTTAAGAAGAATCGATAAGGCCTGAAGAAAAATAAATGCGTTTCCGTTAACCCAACTGACCCTAAATTTTGATGCCTACCATAAAGTTTTAACGACAATATTTTTTTTACAAGCACCATTAAAGTTGGCATCCTTGCACCATATGATCACTGTACCAACATCTTTTTTTAAATGCCAACCTTTGGACCTTAATTTTTTTTTTTTTTATGAGTGTTAGCAGAAACACATATTTTTTTCTTTGGCCTAAAATAAAGTTTATTTCACCAAAGAGGACAAGATAGAAAGAAAAATGTTGTGTAATAAATTTAAAATATTACACACTAAACGTTTTATAATAATTATCTTCAATAAAACCAAAGATAGGGATCTTTACCAATTTTTTTGTAAGTTTAAACTCAAATAGACAAATTCAGAAACCATTTTGTCATTTTAAAACAGTAAAACCTTGAATCAGCACCACTATTTGTTAAGTCAAATTTTGTCAAACTTTGACAATTAATTAAGGCATACAAGGAAAATATAAAAGAATTTAGAAATGGACTTTGGAACTTAAAATAGTATAGCATTAAGCAAGGTGGCAAAGTGATAAATGGGCATTACAGCAAGGTTTGTATTCAATACCTTCAAAAGCATTCAATGCTTTACATGCATAAAAATAACACAGAATGGAAAGGGTGTTAGTGGATTGGTTTTTACATCCTAGTTAAGATTATTTCTTCTATAAGGAGGCAGTCAGTTTTGAGATGGTCGAGGAAACCATAGTCCCATGGAAAACCCCAATTCTCTTTGACCTTATAACTGGTGTTCAACCAATACGCTCTCTCCTTTGCTTTTGGACCTGTCCCTCTTGATCTTGGACTACAGTACCCAAAAGTTAAAGATTTAAGTGTCAAATTCAACCTTGTCATAATGTTGCCGAGTGGGATTTGAACTTAGCTAGGCAGCAAGAGGTGTGTGGTTTGATCTGTACATATAAATATGATTTATACCACTGTGCCACTGAGGCCATACTAATGTAAAAAATGAAAGTGGCAATTATCTTCAGGATTTTTATGACATTACAAAGATATCAGGTTGAAAACATGTTAAACTGTACTTCTGACAAAGCTTCGGATCTATCGGGGCCTAACTGGGTTGCTGCATACATTGCATGCATCTTTCTCAACAGAAAATAGGTAAACCAATGCTTATATTCTCCTTTTAGTGGCCTCAAAAATGACATACAAGGGTTTATTCTTTAATTATGCCAAATAGATGATCCTATAGCATGTCTAGTTTTGACAGTTAACCAGCACAGACAAACATATTAATTGAACAAAGCAGTATAACAATAAACATATGACAGGGATCCGATCTAGCCTGATGACCTTTGACCCTGCTTCCTGAAGTACTACCTACCTACCTGTATGTTTCATTCAGTTGTATTGTTAACAAAACAACACAGAATTTAAACTGCCTATTATGTTATAATTAGTATTTAGTGAGGGGATGGTTATCAACTGAATCGAGCTGCATGACCAAATCATGTACTAGCATAATTAGGGCAAAACTCTCAATTCTTTTAATGGGAAAATTATGACTAAGGACTCTGAAAATAAGTCTTTAAAGGAAAATTTGGTTAGTAGAGGAGTAATTGTTTTACATCTGAGCCGAGATTTGTTCACTTAAATCAAGGCTGTTAATTCTTGAACAATGGAGAAAACTGGAGTGGAGTAATTGTTTAATATCTTAGCGAGATTCGAGATTCATTTACTTATATCAAGGCGGTCAATTCTTGAAAGATGGAGAAAACTGGAGTGCCTGAATAAACCAACATTCTTCTGCAAGTGAACCAATGAACTCTCTCACATTTCACACACTCGAGTGGGGTTAAAACTAGATAGTGAGAGGAAGCATGTTTTTAGACCTGAATTTTCTGTTTACATTACATTAGTAGTTATTTTGTTGGCTGGTTGGATGGAGTGGTTTTTATGCTCCAGTCAGAATGAATTCACAGTTGTGGAACACAGGAAATATAATAAACTTTTAGCAAGCACATTTGTAAACATTCTCAAAAACTATAAAGCTGTATAACTTTGTACTCAATTTATTGTATTACTATTGTAATTATATTCAAATAGATCAAACTGGAAATCAATTGGTGGTTAGGGTGAAAAAGTATTTTTACATTTTAAATAGGACCTACTGAACTGTCCTGATTGGTATAACTTTTTTACAGGATGAAAAGAGTATGATGGGCATGGCTAACAATGTAAACCTCTGAATCATTGGAGATAACAGAATAATGTTGGATCAGATAACGCAACCCCTGTCTCTCAAGACAACAATCCCATCTTTCGATCCCATCTCTCAACAACGTCCCTGATCCCCATCTCTCCTCAATAATCCTCTCTCTCAACACAATGATTCCTGTCTCTCTCTGCAATGATCCCATCTTTCCACAAGTCATAACACAAATATCTGTCAAGACACCGTATCTTTAGATGTAATCAACTGTTACTATCATTAACAAGCTCATTATTCCTCTATAACATGTATATATATAATATATATATATATATATATATATATATTATATATATATATATATACTAGGTTTCCACAAATTAAAATAATTAGTAGCCAAATTTGCAAAATTTGTGAAAATATAATCCTTTTTAAAGTATTTTTCCACAAATTTGCTAAAATAGGTTACTTTTTGAAAGAATTCCTCAGAAATTAGTAGCCAATGGCGATTTTGGCTATCAGGAATGGAAACATAGTATATATATAGTACAGACGTACAGACCTGTCAAAAGCTTAACACTGAGCTAACAAGTCAAAGAGTAGAAGCTTGGCTTAGATTTGAATAGAAAATAGTCTAAAGCTCTCAAATGACATATTAGCTGTTGAAAAGCTATCAAGATATAGCTAACATGGGAATGATGAAGAAAACCAAAGTGCCCAGAAAAACAGATTGACAAATTTTTTCACAAGTCCCAAGTGAGATTTGAGCCTAGGCAGTGAGAGGCACTGTGATCTGTAATAGCTTACTGTAAACGTATTTAATTTCGCGTGTATTTATTTTCGTGATATAGGAAATTAAGACATATCCGCCTAATTAAATTATCGTGATTTTTAAAATATGCACTATAACACAATAAGCATACTAAAATTTTTGCTCCGTAGTAATTTTCGCGCAAAACAAAGGACCGCGAAAATTAGTACATCGCGAAAATAAATACGTTTACAGTACTTTTAGACCACTCGGCCACCAAGGCCCCAATCAGTAAAATAGGTAGAGTGGTTCAGTATTTACAGTATGAGCATTTCTATTTGCAAGAATTAATTGAGTTGAGTAATGGTGTTGAACGTCCCAGTCAAAAGAATATTTCACTTATATCGATACGAAAAAAAATGTAATTCTGGTTTGGTTTGTGCATTATACCTTGTTTTGTTTTAAAGGAATTTAAGCATGACACTAATTTTAGGAGATTTAATTTTTGTACAAAAACATCTTAATGATCATATCAAAGGCGTTTAGAATCCTTAATTTTTACCATATTATGTAATAGACCTATTATATATACAGTGCTTAGATGTCAACAAACTCATTATCATATTTAGAAACATATATACATTGTATTTCTAAGATTATAGGGCGGAGTATTTATGAATAACAACTTAAAAGCATTGTTCAAAATTAAAATAACAGTAACACTTCAATTCAATGCCACCATTTGTCCTGGTTGAGTCACATTTTTGGCATTATAATAAAAGGGTTTGGCAAAAGATCGAGGAAGACTGATAGAGAAGAACATAAGGGAAATGAATTTTTGGACTTCAAAATAGTATGGTGATAAGCGATTTGTCAAAAGTTATCAAGGGCCACAATAACTAGATTTACTTGTATTATTTAAGTTTTAAAAATAATTTAAAATGTCAGGCAATTTTCTACCAGCCATAATATATTAAAATTCAAATAATTAATAATTATTATGAAATAAAAACACTTATTTAATATATTTTCTGAAAAAAAATAAGTTTGTGGTTTGTACAACACACTGAAATTTAAACAAATCTAGAACTTCACAATCTAGACACAGCTTTAGGGAAGCGTTTTTATAAGAAATCCATGATTTACGTTATGTAAGAAAAAATCTTACAAAAAGCCTTGACATAAAAACTACATTTGCATAACCATACATAAGAAATTAAATTCATGTGAGTGGAAGATTTATACTGTGCCAGCAAAACAAAACATCACATTCAAGACACAGCCTTTGGTGAAGCAAGTCTATGATTTATGAGATGCCAGCACACCTATGCCAGAAAAACTACATTTGCATAACCGTACTTAAGCTCTTTTAATTCAAGTGAGTAAAAAATTTATGCTGTGCCAGCAAAACTTTACAAACTTTAGAAATATTGATTTACATAACATTCTTATTCTGGACAATCTGTTCTTCTTTGCAGAGTGGAGTAATGGTGTTTTACATCCCAGTCAGGATTTTTTTATCAAGGTGGCCAGTTCTGGGATTGTGTTTACTGTTGTTGAGTAAGGTAATGGTGTTTTAAATGCCCCAGTCAAAATTGATTCAATTATATCAAGGCAGTCAGTTCATGGATGGCAGAGGAAACTGGAGTACCTGAATAAAACCACTGACCTTAGGCCAGTACACTGAAAAACCTTCACTTAACACTGTCCTCTGTGAGATAAGAACTTAAGGGGGTAAGAGGTTCTCTGATCTATCAAGTCATTACTTAAGACCACTTAGCAAAATTTAAAAATATGGAATTCACATCACATTGGTATTCTAGACAAACTCAAGTGATTTATTTTACTAATGCTTCTTTAAAAAGATTATGATTTATGTCATGCCACAACCAGTCAGATAACAAAACTTGAAAATTAAGTAATGAATTGACATTATCATATGTTAAACTCTAGAAACAACTTTAGACTTCTGATGTTTTAAATTTCCACGATTTACAATGCCTGTGTGATCATCTCACAAAAACGTAATACTCTAGAACTAAACAGTGAAATATTTTAAGAAAACATTTTTCGAAAAAAAAGTTTCAAGATTTATTTTATAAGAGTAAAACCTGCCTCATAAACTAATGAGTTTGGTATTAAATTTACATCAAACTGCAAACACAAATTAAAAATTTTAAGACATTTTATGAATACATTTTTAAGAAGTTTCCAAGATTTATGCTATGCAAAAACACCTTATACCACAAAACCTTAAATATGCAGCATACTGCAGACACAAATTTTAAATTTTAGACATTTCATGAATACACGTTTAAAAGGTTTCTAAGATTTATGCTGTTCTAAAAACCCTTCATACTACAAAAAACTTGAATTTGCATTATACTGCAAACATACAAATTCTTTAAAAATACATGTGACAGACACAAGTGTTATTTTTCTGAAAATGTTTGAACTTTCTAGTAAAAGTACTCCCGAATGGCTCCTTCAGTTTTGCAAGTTTGACTGTGCCAGGAATTTGTCTTAGTATTTTTATAAAAAATGGGCTAACTTAAATAATTATAATACTGTAAGCATGGTGGAAATTTTGCCCTATTTTCGGGAATTGTAAATAATTGCGAAAATAACCCTCTCGTGAATTTAGATAAGACACAAGAATGAGTAAAATCGCAAAAAATAATCAAAATAACTCGCGAAATACTGACAATATGATTTCGCAAAAATTTCCCCTAGCAAAAAAAATGTTTATAGTGCAAGTTTTATATTATGCCAAAAACATATAATACCACAAAAAGTTGAATTTGCATGGTACTTTCTTCTTAAATTCATGTGACAGCTACAAGTGTTATTTTTCTGTAAAATGCTTCTACCACCATTAGTTAATGGAGCGGATGGCCTTGTTCCTAATCATAATGGACATTAATACAAGTCTGGTATTTTTATTACACAAGCGAAAATACAATTATCATTGAAAAATGTGAAATTAATGTAGAACTTGATACCACATCCATATGTATATAGGTCTTTCTAAGGCATGTTATGAAACTTTGTAAGAATGCTCCCATCTCTTCCTACAGTATGGATAAGAAACCTAGCTGGCTTGGTTGGCCCTGTCTACATAAAGGTCTTCCTGAGGCATGTCATGAAGCCTTGCTCAGGCCTAGTCCTATCTTTATAAAGGTCTTCCTGGGGCATGATACGAAACCTAAAAGGCCTGGCTCTATCTTTATAAAGGTCTTCCTGGGGCATGTTATGAAATTTAGCTTTCCTGGCCCAATCTGCAGAAAGGTCTTTTTAAGAACTAAGAACTTTCAATTTTCATTTTCATTTCACAAGTTACAAATGTAACTTGATAGAAGGAGGTGTTTAACCTTTCGGAACACCCTGTCTCAAATATTTTTAAAGTTTTGCCAGACCAGGTAAGGTTTTACAGTATGCCACTTTTCAACGTTGGGATTGTGATTTGTGTTGGTTTTTGATGAATTTTATAAGGATTATTGTGCTTTACCATGTTTAACCAGACAATGTCAGATTTTAAGGTGTGTCAGACCAGGTCAGATTTTCAGATATGTCAGACCAGGCTAGATTTTACAACATGCCACATTATAGGTTCTGTTCACAATCAACATTAATCTTTTTTCTTCTGTTTTTAAAAACTCCTTATTCCTACTTAAAATAAACTGTTATTTATTTTACAATGATTATTAGGAGAAATTTTATGGCAACTTTCATTTATCATTCAAGTAAAGCTGAGAATTCACCACTTCAGTGTCTGTTACTTTTACCTGGCCCCAGTTTAACAATCATTCATTAACTAAGGTTTTCCTTAACTTGAATTGAGGAAATTTTGGCAAGCTTGTTTTGGAAATACGATTGATTATTTTTGTCAAATCTTATTACAGAAGTCAGAAACTTTATGAAATTAAATTCTTGAATTGTTAAATAATTAAAAAAATTGTTAAGGTTTCAAACTTGCAGAATTAAAGTTAGGAAAAATCTTGGTATCTTAGTTCAGGAATGAGCATGAAACTGGGACCTATTCTATTCACACTGCTTTTTTCTAGCAAAAACACTTCCTTATTGCTCCTTCATTTTCTCAATATAGAAACTAAGGTTTGACTGCACCAGAAATTTGTCTCAATATTTTGAGAAAAAAGAAACTCTTAATACAAATTTGAAACATGCATCTATGAATATAATAAAGTAATAGTATTCCATGCGCCAACCAAAGTTCTTTTACTAATATGGAGGTGGTAGGTTCTGGGACAGTGGAAAATACCAGAGTGTCCAAAGAAAACCACCAATCTTTGGCTATTGACACCTAGACAATAAGTGGGCTGTGATCTGTAAAGTGTGCACTTTCGACTACAGCCTTCTTTTGAGAAAGAATTCAAAACAGAATCTCTAATCAGTCCCTGGGAGAGGCCAGGATTCAGAAAATTAAGATCCTATATTCAGCCCGTAGCAGATCACAATCACATTTTTTAACATCATAGGTGACATTCAACAAAATTATACATTGCAACTTCCTGAGTTCAATTCTATATAACAAAGCCAATGCAAACCATGGAGGACATTCAACAAAGATATACATTGCAATTTCCTAAGTTTAATTCTGTATAACAAAGTTTCCCCATTTTGAGGTGAGGATATCAAATAATACTCCTCATGTAAGAAAGATCTTCCAGAGGCTAAATAGAAGATCTTTTCTGCTGATTCCTAGCAATTCAAGCCACAGATAACATTTAACACAAATATACATTGCAACTTCCTTCAATTCTCTGTATAACAAAGCCAATGCGAACCATGGATGACATTCAACAAAGATATACATTGCAACTTCCTAAGTTTAATTCTGTATAACAAAGCCTCCCCGCTGTGGTGTGGATATCATATAACACTCCTTACCGTACCCACTGAACTTATGATTTAATACAAAAGTAAAAACTTTAATGGCTTCATGCCTTCTTAAATTACAAAATAAAAAAAATACAACACCAAGAATTTTAACAACATAAAATGAAACCCTGTCTTAAAAACATACAGTACAGACCTGTTCAAATTTTAACAGTGAGAGATTGAAAATGAGTCGAAACTCGGCTGCCGAGTAACTGAGATACCGATAGCTAGTGGTCAAAAAACTACCAAGAAACAGAAAACAGCTGCCAAAAATCTGCCAAGATATTTTTTCCAACCAGGGGTCGAGGTGAGCTACCAATTCGGCATAAATTTATTAAACTTTCGACAGATCTGTCCGTTTTTGTACAATAGCCTGCAGAAATAGAATACCTACATACAAAATATCAGACCCAGACAAGATGCAAAAAATAATTGGGTTTTTCTGATTCTTTTTTTTTTTTTTTTTTAAAGAATTATAAGACAATGTTTATTTCAACCTTTTCCCTGTACACTTCTTTAAACATATATAAGTGATGACTCAGCAGTATTATCAATTTATGAGAAGACATGCTGATTTTGAACAGGAGAGGTTAAAAAATAACAATTCAATATATTAGACATGTTTAGAAAGCCTTAGGCTAGTATGGACATATTTTAATCCATGCACTGTGGTGCTAATGCCAGCAATATCCATGGATGTGACAATAATTGTGTGTATTATGTGTCTGCTTTGTAAAACCACACACTTAGGGTGACTGCAAGCTCAATGAGACAGCAGTTGAAAGGGTAGCTGCACCACCGGTCCATTATCCTTACACTGGTTAAGTCAGCAGCAATGTGAAATCAAGTATCTTGCTTAGAGTCACAACATGGCATTCCAATTGGGATTGGAACCCACGACCCTTCCACAACTTAGCATGCTTAAACAAATATGGTCTTTCTTCACTATTTATTAAAGTCACACACACAACGGAACCTGTACTATTTGTGGTAGAGTTAAGTAATGATGTTTTACGTCTCAGTTAAGATTCTTTAACTTATATCAAGGCAATCTATTCAAGGATAATGGAGGCAACTAGAGTGTTTGTAAAAAACCACTGGTCTTCAGCAAACAAACTGATAAACTTTCTTACACAAGGATTAGGATGAGACCTAATCAGTGAGTGGAACTGTCAGGGATTTATCAGGGTCTTTTGGGAAAAGGCCCTAATTAAAAATTGGGAAAAATTATCAACTTTTTGCTCGTTTTGGGAAAACTTTGACATCATTTTTGTGCCATTAACAATTAAATATAATACTTTTAGTGTATTGAGTTCTTTGAAGATTGAGAAAAGCAGCCACATTTATGGCCAGACTTCAGCTATGTATCTGGTACAATTTTTTAATTGGGAATTTTCTCAGCCCATTTGGGAAAAAATCAATGTTTTTCCATTGGGAATGGGGCCGAATTTCGGTCCTAAATAGGCCCTTGATAAATCCCTGACTGTATTCCATAACCTTATGCTTTAGATCACTGGTGTCAAGGTAGTGTGTCATAGGCTAAAGAATCCTCACTGCACAATGCCGTAAAAATACTGCAAATGTCAAAAACTCATAGCTGATGCTGCTGTGATATCAGTGAAATATTCTTGACTGGGATGTAAAACTCAATACCACAAGCTCACTGAAGTGTGTCCTGTTTGGCTGCAAGGTTGTCAACAAATACCTTGTGCATACAAATGTGCATGTATGCACTTAATGCATAATATTACTGTACATGGTTGGAAAAGAAGGATTTTTTGTTGCTGTTGAATTTTTATAAAATATATTATTCGCAAACATCATAAGAAATTGCCACAAAATTACATCATTTTCTTTGACTAAGAATGTAAGTGCAATAAGTGCAATAAGGGACATTTTGAAATAGACAGGCTCACTAAGTTGGTTGTTTGGTTGGTTGAATGTTGTTTTACATTACACCAACAACTTTTATACTATTCTTGAAGAGACTGGTACTCAAACACCAGATGAATTTTCTACCTGAACAAAATGATGCCATTTTTCTTTTAACTAGAGTATAAATGCCATAAGCATTGATTTTGTTTCCCTAAAATTACTACCGAATAAAGGTTAATTCCCCTGGCGGAAAATGACTAAATTTTCCCAATTTGATTACAAACATTCCCACAACAACAGTGATATACTAGCAAATTAATTCAATAAAGTTGTCCTTGCCCCCAAAATGTTAGATATTGTGACAATTAAACATCTTTGTATTGAGGAACGAACTTAAGCTATTGCAAGCATGTCATTTTGCAGTTTGTTGTATTGCAGAATAAGGGTCATTATGTTATGAACCGACGCATTTGATTGGTTGAGTGGATGAATGTTATTTTATATCACATAAGCATTTTTAAGCTCATGGCTTATAAGATAATTTTTAATAATCTGACAGATTAATTTAACAATGTTTGTGTTTGTGAAAGTGTTTCTGATCTATCTGCATTGTACTTGTGCACACTTATTGCAAATCTTTAGAGTGCTGATGCACTTGCCACAAATGTCACAGTCAAACATTACTGACTATTAAGTCCAATATACAGTCAAATCTGTCTATAAAGGAGACCCAAGGGAACCCATAAAAGTGGCCTTTAGAAGCATGTGGCTAGTACTAGTAGTGAGACAACCAGTAAAACCTGTGACAAGTAAAATCGCTTTCTCACTTGAGGTCAAACCCACAGCAGTGCGGCACCTTGGATTTAAAAGATAATAACTTAACCAGTACACTACAGCGCTGGCTCATGTGGCCTGGTGTAGACCCTTATAGTTAATAAAATTAAGTCTTGACATTGGGTTTGAAGCCGCATGCCTTAACCACTACAGCTCTGGCACAGTTGGGCTGGTGTAGACCCTTGGACTTTACAGAATTAAGTCTTGACCTTGGATTTGAAGCCTATTGTCTCAACCACTCAGCCACTACAGCTCTGGGTCAAGTAGACTGGTGTGGACCTGTATACAGATTTTATAAAATTAAGTCTTGATCTTGGATTTGAAGCCTAATGCCTTAACCACTCAGCCATTACAGCCCCGGGTCTCTAAGCTTGGTGTGGACCTGTACACAGATTTTATAAAATTAAGTCTTGACCTTGGTTTTGAAGCCTAATGCCTTGACCACTCAGCCACCACTACCCCCGGCTCTTTCAGCTTGGTGTGGATTTTATAAAATTAAGTCTTGACCTTGGTTTTGAAGGCTAATTCCTTAACAACTCAGCCACCACATCCCCAGATATTTCAGCCTGGTGTAGACCTGCAAATTTTATAAAATTAAGTCTTGACCTTGGATTTAAAAGCTAATGCCTTAACAACTCAGCCAACATGCCACCACAGCCCAAGATCTTTCAGCCTGGTGTGGACCTGTAGACAGATGTCATAAAATTAAGTCTTGACCTTGGTTTTGAAGCCAAATGCCTTATAAACTCAGTCACCACAGCCCAGCTCTTTCAGTCTAGTGTGGATCTGTAGATTTTATAAAATTAAAGACTTGACTTACCATCTAGACCTGTCTGTACACTCGCAGACTCTTTAGAACTCTGTGAACTCTCGGCTTCAGACTTTATGTGACTATTTTCGTTCCTCCGACATCTTGTAAATCACAGTACCTCTCACATCCTAAAAATATACAAGAAGCATTATAAAAGAGAAAATTTCAAAAGGGCCATAACTCTGTAAATGTCAAACTAGACTTCTAGGTCAACTATCTAAAGATACATATCAAATATGGATCCAATATCTAAATAAATAAAGAAAAACAGTCAAAACTGTTACAAAAATCAAAATTCCAATAGGCCATAACTCTGTCAAAACAAATCAAAATTTAGTCGAACTTGATTTGTAGGTCACCTATACTGAAGTACATACCAAATATACAGCCAATATCTCAACAAGTAATGGAAAAGTAGTAAAAAAATGTTTGGGGTCAGACAGACAACAGACAGAGGAAAAACATAGTCTCCTTCTGGGACTAATAATCTTCCAATATTTCTATAAAAATCTTATAACTGGTCTTTTAAGTATTTAGATTGTCTGACAACTCCATATTATGAGTCATATAACATTGATAATTGATTGATTAAATAAATGTGGTTTCATATGGCCTAGTCAAGATTTGTTCATTTCTGTCGAAGTTGTCAGTTCTGGGATGGTGGAAAAATTAGTATACCTTGAGAGAATCACTAACCTTCAGCAAACCAACTGAGGAACTTTTCAAACTAGGATCTGCTTGAGTGACATTAAAACCTAGGTGACAAGAGGTTTTGTGAGCTGTGAGTTTTAGATCATTCAGCCACTGAGGTCCCTTGCCATATAACAGTGGGGCCCCTTGTGGTTGAGTGGTCTAAAATGTAAGCTTACAGATAACAACATCTCTCACCACCTAGGTTCAAATCCCATTTTGGGCAGATCCTAGTGTGACAAAGTTTATCCGTTCATATACTGAAGGTAAGAGGTTGTCTTGTCTCTTTGTATCTACAAACCTAACTAAAAATGTAAATCCAGAGCCATACATGTAAATCCCCAGTCATACATGTTAATCCCCAGTCATACATGTAAATCCCCGGTCATACATGTAAATCCCAAGTCATACATGTTAATCCCCAGTCATACATGTAAATCCTCAATCATACATGTAAATCCCCAGTCATACATGTTAATCCCCAGTCATACATGTTAATCCCCAGTCATACATGTAAATCCCCAGTCATACATGTTAATCTCCAGTCAAACATGTTAATCCCCAGTCATACATGTAAATCCCCAGTCATACATGTAAATCCCAAGTCATACATGTAAATCCCCAGTTATACATGTAAATCCCAGGTCATACATGTAAATCCCCAGTCATACATGCAAATCCCCAGTTATACATGTAAATCCCAGGTCATACATGGCAATCCCCAGTCATACATGTAAATCCCAGGTCATACATGTAAATCCCAAGTCATACATGTAAATCCCCAGTCATACATGTAAATCCCTAGTCATACATGTAAATCCCAGGTCATACATGGCAATCCCCAGTCATACATGTAAATCCCAGGTCATACATGTAAATCCCAAGTCATACATGTAAATCCCCAGTCATACATGTAAATCCCCAGTCATACATGTAAATCCCCAGTCATACATGTAAATCTCAGTCATACATGTAAATCCCTAGTCATACATGTTAATCCCCAGTCATACATGTAAATCCCCAGTCATACATGTAAATCCCAAGTCATACATGTAAATTCCCAGTCATACATGTAAATCTCAGTCATACATGTAAATCCCCAGTCATACATGTAAATCTCAGTCATACATGTAAATCCCCAGTCATACATATAAATCCCAAGTCTATATGTAAATCCCCAGTCATACATGTTAATCTCAGTCATACATGTAAATCCCCAGTCATACATGTAAATCCCAAGTCATACATGTAAATCCCTAGTCATACATGTAAATACCCAGTCATACATGTAAATCTCAGTCATACATGTAAATCCCAAGTCTATATGTGAATCCCCAGTCATACATGTTAATCTCAGTCATACATGTAAATCCCCAGTCATACATGTAAATCCCAAGTCATACATGTAAATTCCCAGTCATACATGTAAATCCCCAGTCATACATGTAAATCCCCAGTCATACATGTAAATCCCCAGTCATACATGTTAATCTCAGTCATACATGTAAATCCCCAGTCATACATGTAAATCCCCAGTCATACATGTAAATCCCAAGTCATACATGTAAATCCCCAGTCATACATGTAAATCCCCAGTCATACATGTAAATCCCCAGTCAAACATGTAAATCCCCAGTCATACATATAAATCCCAGGTCATACATGTAAATCCCCAGTCATACATGTAAATCCCAGTCATACATGTAAATCCCCAGTCATACATGTAAATCCCCAGTCATACATGTAAATCCCCAGTCATACATGTAAATACCCAGTCATACATGTAAATCTCAGTCATACATTTAATTCCCAGTCATACATGTAAATCCCAAGTCATACATGTAAATCCCAGTCATACATGTAAATCCCCAGTCATACATGTAAATCACCAGTCATACATGTTAATCTCAGTCATACATGTAAATCCCCAGTCATACATGTAAATCCCAAGTCATACATGTAAATTCCCAGTCATACATGTAAATCCCCAGTCATACATGTAAATCCCCAGTCATACATGTAAATCCCAAGTCTATATGTGAATCCCCAGTCATACATGTTAATCTCAGTCATACATGTAAATCCCCAGTCATACATGTAAATCCCAAGTCATACATGTAAATCCCCAGTCATACATGTAAATCCCCAGTCATACATGTAAATCCCCAGTCAAACATGTAAATCCCCAGTCATACATATAAATCCCAGGTCATACATGTAAATCCCCAGTCATACATGTAAATCCCAGTCATACATGTAAATCCCCAGTCATACATGTAAATCCCCAGTCATACATGTAAATCCCCAGTCATACATGTAAATCACCAGTCATACATGTAAATCTCAGTCATACATGTAAATCCCCAGTCATACATGTAAATCCCAAGTCATACATGTAAATCCCCAGTCATACATGTAAATCCCCAGTTATACACATGAACCTCGGTTATACATGTAATTCTGAAGTCATACATATAAATCCCAGGTCATACATGTAAATCCCCAGTCATACATGTAAATCCCAGTCATACATGTAAATCCCCAGTCATACATGTAAATACCCAGTCATACATGTAAATCTCAGTCATACATGTAAATCCCCAGTCATACATGTAAATACCCAGTCATACATGTAAATCTCAGTCATACATGTAAATCACCAGTCATACATGTAAATCCCAAGTCATACATGTAAATCCCCAGTCATACATGTAAATCCCCAGTTATACACATGAACCTCAGTTATACATGTAAATCCCCAGTTATACATGCATACCAATCTATGCAATATTTATGAAGGAATATTCTTCTACATTTAATTGATATCAATCATAAAACATAACCGCATTATAAGACATATTTTTAAGTCGTTTAAAATTAATGTGCTGTAATTAGATGTTTTCTGAAGTCACTTTAGAATTAATGTGTCGTTATTAGACATATTCTGAAGTCGTTTAGAATTAATGTCACAAAACACCTCCAACTGTCAGTATTATATCCTTGTATTTGTTTAATTATTTAACTAATCGTAACTTCCTCACACTTTGAAATAAACAGGTTTTACTGGGAATTAAACTCATTTTTCTTTTCATTAAAATTAAAGAAGCACCTGCTTAGAGTACACATAGCATGATATGAATTAATTACCAGTATGATTTTTATAGTTTTTATATATAAATGTTGAAGTATGGCGGGTAAAATTGGTTTACATTTTTTTCACTTATGATGAGGAAGATGATGAGCCAAGAAAACCCCTTTTAATTGTGAAAACGCAAAATTATGAAAATTAAAAATACTATTACATGTATTAATTATTAACATGGACAGGTTACAATATTTAAGACATGATTTTTTGTATTTTGAATCATTTTTACCAATATTATAGTGTAATTTTAGTTGTTTTTTTTAAATTGTGAAAATCAGTTTGGTGTTGGTGTAAAAATCCATAAGATTTTTAATTGTGAATTTGGCCAAGTTTTGACCAAAAATATGGCAAAGCGAGAGTCTTGACCTAAGTTTTTAGGAAAACTATGCTTTTCTGGAAATACTGTTAACATATTTATTTTTGCGGTGTACTAATTTTTTGCGAAAATTAATACCTAGCATAAACAATATTATGCTTATTGTGTTATATCACATAACCCTCCTGTTTATTGATGGAATACAACGGTGTAATATTTTTCGTATTACACAGGTACCCATGTAATATCACTTGATTATGACGTAATCAGTTATCACGCTTCTGATTTACGTAGTGGTCGTGCCTAATGACGTCATATGAAAACTGTGTCAGTCTGTTGTTTATTTTTAGACTTTTGAAGACTTTCCGATTCTTTGAAAAATAATTTTGATGCATTCGGAAAAATATTATGATTTAAACTTACATTCTGATTATGTCTTTTTTCTAGGTGATTAATTTACTTTTACTATAACTAAATAGAACTATATTCTTACTTGCGCAGTTAATTTTGAGGTGATTTGTCTGACCTAGATAAAAATCGTTCGTTTCTATATGGCATCAAACAATATGTACATGTCATTATGCCTCGGTATTTTGAGTTATGTGATATATAGAATCTTAAACTCGTGAGGGTTTAATATGAAATTCATTAAACTCGTTCAATAATTAAATATGCCACTCGCCAAGGTTCGTGGCATATTTAATTATTAAACTCGTTTAATAAATTTCATATTAAACCCCCACTCGTCTAAGATCCTCTATATAGTGCAAAAAACGAGAAAGTCAAACAACAAGAAAATTTAACTACATGAATATGTCTATATTTTCTATACCACGAAAATAAAAACATGTGAAATTTAATACATTTACAGAATGTGAAATCAGACAGGCTCAACCCCTGAGTAAACTGAAAACCTTCTAAAGGGAAAACCTGAAAAGTTGTTTTCAAAGTAGTATCTGCCTGAGAGAGATTTTAGCATTGAAATTGATTTCACTTATATTGAGATGTCACCGGGCACATGTGATACACATAAACTTTTACTTTTGATGTGAACTCAGGGCAATGTGAAGGGGGTTCTTTAGCATGGCATGGTATGCCTACCATGGTTTTCCTTGTATCTTCCAAAGGACCCCATGACTTTCATTTTTTATGCTGAGTGATTGGTGGAAGAACATTCACTTCTGGCTTTCAAGTCTTGGTCAGACCAAGCCAGATGTGAATCCAAGCCTCCTACATACAGATCGAGCACTCTACCAAATGAGGCCACGGTGACTTAATGGATAAGACATTAGTCTACAAATTCAGGGTCTCTCACCACTGCGAGTTAGAGTCCCGCTCAGACCTCTTGTGGGAAAGTGAATTTTCCTTGATGTTGGCCTTTACGGATTCAATTGGTGTCAGTATAATGTGACTGGGGAGTGACACGCTTGTCTGTGCTGTACTGACTCCCTGAGTGCACACTGGTACAAGGCAGACCATAAAACACACTCGCACTTCACAAACTTGTTCATAGATTAATCCATAGAGATTAATAAAATAGTTCTGTTCGAGAAAAGCTGAAAAATTGCTGATGCGAAGTTAAGCAACATTCAACAACAAGAAACACTCTACCAAATGAGCTATCATAGTAGTGGTTTGACATGGAGAGGTGCTGTGATCTTTTAGCTGATGCTTTAGAACACTCAGCTATGGATGTCCGTCTATCCATGCAAAGCTGCTTACAACATGTTAAGTTACTATTCCTTTATTCATGCCAAACAATACAAAGACAAGAATGTTCACAAAATTTGTGCCAGACAAATCATTTTTCACCTTAAGGAAACCTGGACAAACCATTTAAAATAAAACTCATTTTTATTAAATTCTAACCACCTGCTTATAGTACACATGCCATGACACAAATGAAGTATATCTTTATGCAAGAATTATTTTTAAAATACCACCACCAACAGAATCTAATAAATTTAAGATTGTAACAAGGGACCATGGGCGTTTTTATCCCCTATTTTGTCAAATGACCCCATTGTTAAGGCCTTAGTGGGTCATATTTTGCAATACAGTAATGCAAACATAATTATGTTGTGATGTTTTAGAGGAAACCCTGCTATACAATGCCATCAGCACAATGCACCTTTACATATAGCTGTCAACATCTCGATATAAGCGCGATATTCTTGACACTAAACACTATTACTCAACTCAACTCAAAATTCTCCAAAATGTATCTTCTAGATCTTACAAGTATTAAGGAGTGCACTATCCAAAATTCATGGGGATGATAATGAAGACTATTGGGTCCTCAAATCCTAAAGATCCAATAACCCAAGGGAATAGTAACAGGGTCACAGCTAGGTAACATTACTCTGTCGTTTATTACATATCAGAGCCATTTCATCACCTAATGGTTTGAATCGCACTGAAGCAGATAATTTTGCAAGCCAGTCTCTTTGTATCAATGTTGTAGTTTTCTCCTGGCACTCTGGTTTCCTCCACTATTCCCAAACTGATCAACTCTGTACTAGTGAAAGAATCTCTACTATTTCATTAGGACCGATACGGGTGATATGCTTTGTCAATTGATGTGTGGTAACCAAATTCCTGTCAAAAATTAACAGCAAACCTCAATATTTTTAGGATAGTGAAGAAAATGACAGTACTCAGAGAAAACTACCCCACAAGAATCAGCAGGCCAAAGTATTTGGGCCAGACAAGTTCCATTGTATTTACCTGTTAATTATTATTCTTCCCCAAGTGGCATCAAAAAGTCACCCACACATCAAAACTGCACATTAATGCACTTATGTAGATGTATGCATAATACTGCAGCATGACATGAAACTTCAATGCTCTTGTCATAAAAATGGCATCCAAATTTCAAGAGAAAAATTCAAGTCGAGGACAAATGAGAAAAATTTACATGTATTGTTTACTGTACCTTACATTCAATCCCAAAAATTCTTTTTATCTGTATGAACATTATCAATCCTTATTTATTCCATGATATGTCCATCACATCAAGAGGACATATAATGTGACCAAGAAAAGGCATAAAAAATGGTGGCCATATATTTTCATGAGCTGTCATACAACACATTAAGAAGTCATAGTTATCAGACAAATGCTGTTCTTTTTTTTACCTGTCCATTTCATTAACGGCATTGGTTTGTATTAATTAAATATTCAGGTATTCTCTATCTAATCTTTTTTTTAATGCCTCAATGATAATTTAAGTGACTAGATTAACTGGAATTTTTATTCTACAGTCAAACCTGTCTATAAAGGCCACCCAAGGGAACCAATAAAAGCGGCCTTTATGGGCAGGTGGTTTTATGTACAGGTTCAAATATTATGAATAAAGAACAATTGGGATAAAATTGTACTGGCCTTTTTAAGCAGGTGGTCCTTATATAGAGGTGGCCTTTAAAGCAGGTTCGACTGTATTGGGGGGGGGGGGGGGGGGTAACATAGCAGAGGATAAGGTCTAAAATCATAGCCAATGGCAATGAAGTCAAAGTCCAGTCACAAATCTGTTTACATCAGATTTATAAATAGAAGTCAAGGGTCTTTCATCGAGACATTGAAAATTGATATCACATACCATGGTAAGTTTAGCATGCTGAAGAATCCTCCCTGCACATTGCTTTAAGCACATGACAAAGCTAAAAAATTTCAGCCATTTCACCTATAGCTGTGATGTCTCGATATAAGTGACATGTTCTTGACTGGAATAATCCATCAATCGATCAATAGTGTGAGAAAGTTTGCCAGTTCACTTTGCTAGCCAAAGGTCAGTGGTTTTCTACAGGGCATTCTGGTTTCCTCAAACCATTCCTGAACTGAGCACTTACAAGTGAAAAGGTTTGACTGGGACAATCTGGAATAAGTGCATTAATAATAAATATTCTTGACTGGGACATAAAACTCCCTTCAACCAATCAACTCCAATGATCAAACATTCAGATTTAATGGTGTCCATGTATTACAAAGAAATCGTACAATCCGATGAAAAAAAGTGTCTAGAAATGATGTTAGACACCTTTTGGGATTTTTTCAGCCTTTGGGGTTTTTCATTGTACAAATCACAGCATCTCTTATCAACTAGCTTCAAATTCTACACAAGCAGATCCTAGTTCGAGAAAGTTTGTCAATTGCTTAACTTGCAAATGGTCAGTGGTTTTCTACAGGGCATTCTGGATTTTTCTGCCATTCCTGAATTACCTGATTGAGAGTGAAGATATTCTTGACTGGGACATAAAACTCCAATCAATCAACTCCATTGATCAAAACATTCAGATATAATGGTGTCCATGTATTATAAAGAAATCATACAATCTGATGAAAAAAAAATGTCTAGAAATATTATACTTATTTCTGGAATAAACTATGTACATTAATAATAAAAAATACATTCTTTATTCTAATTGATGTTAAGACGTCTTTTTGGGTTTTTCCTGTATAGATCACATCACCTAGGTTCATATTCCACATAGGAAAATCCTTGTTTGAAAATGTTTGTCAGTAAAATGGCTAGAAATGCAATACCTATTTCTGGAATAAAGTATTTACATTAATAAAAAATACATACTTTATTCTAATGGATGTTAGACGGCTTTTCACTGTTTAAGGAGAGATTTATGACTTTTTTTATCATAAATACATTTAACTTGGGAGATGTCTGTGTATCAGTTATACATATTTTACTTATCTGTATATTATCACAAATATTTCTGTCTTATAACATCAATTTAGATCTATTTTCTTTTTAAATACATATTTCTGTTTACTCAGTAAGCTTATCACCTTGAATACATAAAGTTTCAAGGCTTATTTCCCCATTAAAATTATCACAAAATTCAGAATCATAATATTTTTCTTAAGGAGAGTTGTGTGTAAGCAGTATGGTTTGACTAAAAGTGCAGTTACCAGTTTAACAGATGTAGAAAACTTATAGTTTTTGGTTATGGGAAAATCTTGCAAGGGCATTTGGTTGAAAAATGGGGAAATCGTACACAAGTAATTCTGATAGTGGACAAAGGGGCATCTGAAAATAGAAAAAGGATTGGAGAAAACTTACACGGTTCTCTCAAAGTAAAAAGAGTTGGAAAAACCACACAGGGGCATTGGGAAGACAAATGCAAAATATTTGATAGTGGAAACAGTGAAATGGAATCATTGCACTGGAGCATCTGATAGTGGACACAGTGGAATGGAAATATTGTGCAGGGATATCTGATAGTGAACACAGTGGAATGGAAATATTGTACAGGGATATCTGATAGTGGACACAGTGGAATGGAAATATTGTACAGGGATATCTGACAGTGGACACAGTAGAATGGAAATATTGTACAGGGATATCTGATAGTGGACACAGTGGAATGGAAATATTGTACAGGGATATCTGACAGTGGACACAGTGGAATGGAAATATTGTACAGGGATATCTAATAGTGGACACAGTGGAATGGAAATATTGTACAGGGACATCTGATAGTGGACACAGTGGAATGGAAATATTGTACAGGGACATCTGACAGTGGAGACAGTAGAATGGAAATATTGTACAGAGATATCTGACAGTGGACACAGTAGAATGGAAATATTGTACAGGGACATCTGATAGTGGACACAGTAAGATGAAAATATTGTAAAGGAACAATTTTGATAGTGGTCACAGTGGAATGAATATATTGTACAGGGATATCTGATAATGGACACAGTGAAATAGAAATGTTGTACAGGGACATCTGATAGTGGACACAGTGGAATGGAAATATTGTACAGGGACATCTGATAGTGGTCATAGTGTAATGGAAATATTGTACATTGATATCTGATAGTGGAAACAGTGGAATAGAAATGTTGTACAGGGACATCTGATAGTGGACACAGTGGAATGGAAATATTGTACAGGGACATCTGATAGTGGTCATAGTGTAATGGAAATATTGTACAGGGACATCTGATAGTGGACACAGTGGAATGGAAATATTGTACAGGGACATCTGATAGTGGTCATAGTGTAATGGAAATATTGTACATTGATATCTGATAGTGGACACAGTGGAATAGAAATGTTGTACAGGGATATCTGATAGTGGTCATAGTGGAATGGAAATATTGTACAGGGACATCTGATAGTGGTCATAGTGGAATGGAAATATTGTACAGGGGTATCTGATAGTGGACACAGTGGAATGGAAATATTGTACAGGGACATCTGATAGTGGTCATAGTGGAATGGAAATATTGTACAGGGACATCTGATAGTGGACACGGTGGAATGGAAATATTGTACAGGGATATCTGACAGTGGACACAGTGAAATGGAAATATTGTACAGGGATATCTGATAGTGGTCATAGTGGAATGGAAATATTGTACAGGGACATCTGATAGTGGTCATAGTGGAATGGAAATATTGTACAGGGATATCTGATAGTGGTCATAGTGGAATGGAAATATTGTACAGGGATATCTGATAGTGGTCATAGTGGAATGGAAATATTGTACAGGGATATCTGATAGTGGTCATAGTGGAATGGAAATATTGTACAGGGACATCTGATAGTGGTCATAGTGGAATGGAAATATTGTACAGGGATATCTGATAGTGGACACAGTGGAATGGAAATATTGTACAGGGATATCTGATAGTGGACACAGTGGAATGGAAACATTGTACAGGGATATCTGATAGTGAACACAATGGAATGGAAATATTGTACAGGGATATCTGATAGTGGACACAGTGGAATGGAAATATTGTACAGGGATATCTGATAGTGGACACAGTGAAATGGAAATATTGTACAGGGATATCTGATAGTGGACACAGTGGAATGGAAATATTGTACAGGGATATCTGACAGTGGACACAGTGGAATGGAAATATTGTACAGGGATATCTGATAGTGGACACAGTGAAATGGAAATATTGTACAGGGATATCTGATAGTGGACACAGTGAAATGGAAATATTGTACAGGGATATCTGATAGTGGACACAGTGGAATGGAAATATTGTACAGGGATATCTGATAGTGGACACAGTGAAATGGAAATATTGTACAGGGATATCTGATAGTGGTCATAGTGGAATGAAAATATTGTACAGGGATATCTGATAGTGGTCATAGTGGAATGGAAATATTGTACAGGGACATCTGATAGTGGACACAGTGGAATGGAAATATTGTACAGGGACATCTGATAGTGGACACAGTGAAATGGAAATATTGTACAGGGATATCTGACAGTGGACACAGTGGAATGGAAATATTGTACAGGGATATCTGATAGTGGTCATAGTGGAATGAAAATATTGTACAAGGATATCTGATAGTGGTCATAGTGGAATGGAAATATTGTACAGGGATATCTGATAGTGGTCATAGTGGAATGGAAATATTGTACAGGGACATCTGATAGTGGTCATAGTGGAATGGAAATATTGTACAGGGACATCTGATAGTGGACACAGTGGAATGGAAATATTGTACAGGGACATCTGATAGTGGTCATAGTGTAATGGAAATATTGTACATTGATATCTGACAGTGGAAACAGTGGAATAGAAATGTTGTACAGGGATATCTGATAGTGGACACAGTGGAATGGAAATATTGTACAGGGACATCTGATAGTGGACACGGTGGAATGGAAATATTGTACAGGGACATCTGATAGTGGTCATAGTGTAATGGAAATATTGTACAGGGATATCTGATAGTGGACACAGTGAAATGGAAATATTGTACAGGGATATCTGATAGTGGTCATAGTGGAATGAAAATATTGTACAGGGATATCTGATAGTGGTCATAGTGGAATGGAAATATTGTACAGGGACATCTGATAGTGGACACAGTGGAATGGAAATATTGTACAGGGACATCTGATAGTGGACACAGTGAAATGGAAATATTGTACAGGGATATCTGACAGTGGACACAGTGGAATGGAAATATTGTACAGGGATATCTGATAGTGGTCATAGTGGAATGAAAATATTGTACAGGGATATCTGATAGTGGTCATAGTGGAATGGAAATATTGTACAGGGATATCTGATAGTGGTCATAGTGGAATGGAAATATTGTACAGGGACATCTGATAGTGGTCATAGTGGAATGGAAATATTGTACAGGGACATCTGATAGTGGACACAGTGGAATGGAAATATTGTACAGGGACACCTGATAGTGGTCATAGTGGAATAGAAATGTTGTACAGGGATATCTGATAGTGGACACAGTGGAATGAAAATATTGTACAGGGATATCTGATAGTGGTCATAGTGGAATGGAAATATTGTACAGGGACATCTGATAGTGGACACAGTGGAATGGAAATATTGTACAGGGACATCTGATAGTGGTCATAGTGTAATGGAAATATTGTACATTGATATCTGATAGTGGAAACAGTGGAATAGAAATGTTGAACAGGGATATCTGAAAGTGGACACAGTGGAATGGAAATATTGTACAGGGACATCTGATAGTGGTCATAGTGTAATGGAAATATTGTACAGGGACATCTGATAGTGGTCATAGTGGAATGGAAATATTGTACAGGGATATCTGATAGTGGACACAGTGGAATAGAAATATTGTACAGGGACATCTGATAGTGGACACAATGAAATAGAAATGTTGTACAGGGATATCTGATAGTGGACACAGTGGAATGGAAATATTGTACAGGGACATCTGATAGTGGACACAGTGGAATAGAAATATTGTACAGGGATATCTGATAGTGGACACAGTGGAATAGAAATATTGTACAGGGACATCTGATAGTGGACACAGTGGAATGGAAATATTGTACAGGGACATCTGATAGTGGACACAGTGGAATGGAAATATTGTACAGGGATATCTGACAGTGGACACAGTAGAATGGAAATATTGTACAGGGATATCTGATAGTGGACACAGTGGAATGGAAATATTGTACAGGGATATCTGATAGTGGACACAGTAGAATGGAAATATTGTACAGGGATATCTGACAGTGGACACAGTGGAATGGAAATATTGTACAGGGACATCTGATAGTGGACACAATGAAATAGAAATATTGTACAGGGATATCTGATAGTGGACACAGTGGAATGGAAATATTGTACAGGGACATCTGATAGTGGACACGGTGGAATGGAAATATTGTACAGGGACATCTGATAGTGGTCATAGTGGAATGGAAATATTGTACAGGGACATCTGATAGTGGTCATAGTGGAATGGAAATATTGTACATGGATATCTGATAGTGGACACAGTGGAATGGAAATATTGTACAGGGACATCTGATAGTGGACACAGTGGAATGGAAATATTGTACAGGGACATCTAATAGTGGTCATAGTGGAATGGAAATATTGTACAAGGACATCTGATAGTGGACACGGTGGAATGGAAATATTGTACAGGGATATCTGATAGTGGACACAGTGGAATGAAAATATTGAACAGGGATATCTGATAGTGGACACAGTGGAATGGAAATATTGTACAGGGACATCTGATAGTGGTCATAGTGGAATGGAAATATTGTACAGGGACATCTGATAGTGGACACGGTGGAATGGAAATATTGTACAGGGATATCTGATAGTGGTCATAGTGGAATGGAAATATTGTACAGGGACATCTGATAGTGGTCATAGTGGAATGGAAATATTGTACAGGGACATCTGATAGTGGACACAGTGGAATGGAAATATTGTACAGGGGTATCTGATAGAGGACACAGTGGAATGGAAATATTGTACAGGGACATCTGATAGTGGTAATAGTGGAATGGAAATATTGTACAGGGACATCTGATAGTGGACACGGCGGAATGGAAATATTGTACAGGGACATCTGATAGTGGACACAGTGGAATGGAAATATTGTACAGGGACATCTGATAGTGGACACGGTGGAATGGAAATATTGTACAGGGACATCTGATAGTGGTCATAGTGTAATGGAAATATTGTACAGGGACATCTGATAGTGGTCATAGTGGAATGGAAATATTGTACAGGGACATCTGATAGTGGACACAGTGGAATGGAAATATTGTACAGGGATATCTGATAGTGGACACGGTGGAATGGAAATATTGTACAGGGATATCTGATAGTGGACACAGTGGAATGGAAATATTGTACAGGGACATCTGATAGTGGTCATAGTGGAATGGAAATATTGTACAGGGACATCTGATAGTGGTCATAGTGTAATGGAAATATTGTACATTGATATCTGATAGTGGACACAGTGGAATAGAAATGTTGTACAGGGATATCTGATAGTGGTCATAGTGGAATGGAAATATTGTACAGGGACATCTGATAGTGGTCATAGTGGAATGGAAATATTGTACAGGGGTATCTGATAGTGGACACAGTGGAATGGAAATATTGTACAGGGACATCTGATAGTGGACACGGCGGAATGGAAATATTGTACAGGGACATCTGATAGTGGACACAGTGGAATGGAAATATTGTACAGGGACATCTGATAGTGGACACGGTGGAATGGAAATATTGTACAGGGACATCTGATAGTGGTCATAGTGTAATGGAAATATTGTACAGGGACATCTGATAGTGGTCATAGTGGAATGGAAATATTGTACAGGGACATCTGATAGTGGACACAGTGGAATGGAAATATTGTACAGGGATATCTGATAGTGGACACGGTGGAATGGAAATATTGTACAGGGATATCTGATAGTGGACACAGTGGAATGGAAATATTGTACAGGGACATCTGATAGTGGTCATAGTGGAATGGAAATATTGTACAGGGACATCTGATAGTGGACACAGTGGAATGGAAATATTGTACAGGGATTTCTGATAGTGGACACGGTGGAATGGAAATATTGTACAGGGACATCTGATAGTGGTCATAGTGGAATGGAAATATTGTACAGGGACATCTGATAGTGGTCATAGTGGAATGGAAATATTGTACAGGGGTATCTGATAGTGGACACAGTGGAATGGAAATATTGTACAGGGACATCTGATAGTGGTCATAGTGGAATGGAAATATTGTACAGGGACATTTGATAGTGGACACAGTGGAATGGAAATATTGTACAGGGATATCTGATAGTGGACACATTGGAATGGAAATATTGTACAGGGATATCTGATAGTGGACACATTGGAATGGAAATATTGTACAGGGATATCTGATAGTGGACACATTGGAATGGAAATATTGTACAAAGACATCTGATAGTGAACACAATGGAATGGGACTGGGATATTAAAAAAAATAACAGGGAAGGAATGTGGTAGTTTGGGTAGTTTAGTCGGTAGAGAGTTGGTAGAGCACTTGCCTGGAGTGTAGGGCCGGGTATCTATCTCTGGTTCCTGCATTTTCCTCTTTCTGTTAAAGTAGCGTTTTACTTGTCCTGTTAAAGTATGGTGACAAGTATGGCTCTCAGAAGTGGTGGAATGGCAATTGTTAGTCTATCAGGAAAGGGAAAAAATGCAGTGGCCAAACTGGGACTTTAACCCAGGCCTTTTTCAATACTAGCCAGACGCTCTATCCACTGAGCTACCCAGCCACCTATCAAGCCTGATTCGTCACAGTAACAATATAAAGTCCATCTGTGGAAATTTTGGAAAGATTCCCCATGTGTAAATGATTGTGAGAAACTCAAAACTAACAGGAGAGCAATGTAGCAGTCTGGATAGTTCAGTTGGTAGAGCACTCACCTATAGTGTGGGGGGTACCAGGTTCAATCCCTGGTACGAACCTCCTTACTATTACATATTTAGCCATGTTTAGCCTTTTTTAATCTTAAACTAAAATTTCAGTACAGGGTAAAACAAGTGAGCTATACATTTTATATGAAGCATTTAGTACTTGCTATCTGGTAGTGGACCAAGATAACGGGCCATATAACCTTTTATTGCCTGGTAGTGGACCAAGATGATGGGTCATATACCTTTTTACTGCCTGGTAGTGGATCAAGATGATGGGCCATATACCTTTTTACTGCCTGGTAATGGATCAAGATGGTGGGTCACATACCTTTTTACTGCCTGGTAGTGGACCAAGATGGTGGGCTATATACCTTTTCACTGCCTGGTAGTGGACCAAGATGATGGGCCATACACCTTTTTACTGCCTGGAAGTGGATCAAGATGGTGGGCCATATAACTTTTTACTGCTTGGTAGTGGATCAAGATGGTGGTTCACATACTTTTTTACTGCCTGGTAGTGGACCAAGATGGTGGGCTATATACCTTTTTACTGCCTGGTAATGGATCAAGATGGTGGGTCACATACCTTTTTACTGCCTGGTAGTGGACCAAGATGGTGGGCTATATACCTTTTTACTGCCTGGTAATGGATCAAGATGGTGGGTCACATACCTTTTTACTGCCTGGTAGTGGATCAAGATGGTGGGTCACATACCTTTTTACTGCCTGATGATGGAGCAAGGTGGTGGGCCATATACCCTTTTACTGCCTGGTAGTGGACCAAGGTGGTGGGCCATATACTTTTTTACTGCCTGATAGTGGACCAAGATGATGGGCCATATACACTGTTACTGCCTGGTAGTGAACCAAGATGGTGGGCTATATACCTTTTTACTGCCCGATAGTTGATCAAGATGGTGGCCCATATACCTTTTTACTGCCTGGCAGTGGACCAAGGTGGTGGGCTATATACCCTTTTTACTGCCTGGTAGTGGACCAAGATAGTGGGCCATATACCTTTTTACTGCCTGGCAGTGGACCAAGGTGTTGAGCTATATACCCTTTTTACTGCCTGGTAGTGGACCAAGATGGTGGGCCATATACCTTTTTACTGCCTGGTAGTGGACCAAGAAGGTGGGCCATATACCTTTTTACTGCCTGGTAGTGGACCAAGGTTGGTGGTCATATATCCTTTTACTGCCTGGTAGTGGACCAAGGTGGTGGGCTATATACCTTTTTCTATATCAGCCAGGACAATATCCCTAACAGTAACTTATTTTGCCTCACAAAACATTTATTTGTTCAATTTGTTCTAAATCAGTTGTAACACATTTAAAGATCGTCTAAATGTTTGTATCAGACACAAAAGATATCAGGTACATTCAAACATGTGCTTGACAAGGTGTGAAAATTAAACTGTTCACACCTCTATGAAAAGTGTGGGAGGGAACTAGGGGTACTGATTTTTTTTTAATATATATAATATTATATAATAAACATTCGTTTTTTATATTTTTTCTTTAAAAAGTGAGAAAAATTAATTAAAATTTTAAAATATAAAATTTTAAAATTTATTTACTGAAAAGATGGTTTAGTCAAAATTTCAAGCATGGAAAGTGAAAATAAATATCTATCACTGCATCAGCATTATATGATACAATTGAAAATTTAAAAAAATATGATATTTTATGTAAAATAATAAAATCTAAAAATAAGCATTTAAAATCTCACCTTGGCATGTATTAACTGGCTCATAAACTTGTAAAGATCCAATCCCAGTGTGGTGTTAAGGTGTAGTTGAATCCATTTACATAAAAAGTAATAAACCTGGTCTTTTTGACATTAAAATGTTTTATATATATCACTTAAATACACAGATATCAGATCCTCATGAAAATCAGCGACTGTGTCCGTGGGTCAGAATCCATGCAGAGGTGTAACTAGTAATGCTCAACACCTATAAAATATAGAACACAAAAAAATCAGAATTTAGACAGCTCGGTCCTTGTGTGCTCCATACAATAAATTCCAAAATTTACATCCCCACGTTTAGATCTGGGACGCCATGCGTGTGTGTATATATACACTATATATATATGTCCAGTAAAGAGAGACTCCTCGGGATTAGGTATGCACCATAGATAAATATATACAAACAGGACAGATATATTTACCCCATGTTTCTTAATACTAGCTTCATATTGTCCCTTAGGCCATATCTTCCAGCTCACTCAACACCACTCGACCATGACCACTACTGAATGCTCAATCAGAAAAAAATGTGACTGCAGTATGATTTTTGTACGGAGTAGTAGGAAATACCTGTACACAGAATATGGCGTTCTGTAGATTATGGACTTCTTTAAGTTTTGGTAACAAGGTATATAATGTGGGACACATGTACTTGACTCTTACTGATAAGAAAATTTGACTTAAATCTGGATTATATAAACATGTATCTTCTTTTTTATTTTAAATATAGAGAAATAGGGGTTTACATGGCAGTCAAAATTTTTCAATTTATATCAAACCATCACCAGCTACAAATGAAATTTACATTACAATGCTATTTGGCAATTTTTTTCATTTTATTTCAAATAAATCATTTTATATATGTTTTTAAGTGGTGAGCAAAATGTGGTATATACCACAGTCAATATTTTCAAACTTGTATCAAGACATAACCAGCTATAATTAAAATTTGTATTTACAATGCACTTTGATAACAAGCAGTGAATTTCTTTTTACCAACTGGCAAGGACATTCTTTTTAAAAAGAACTAGTAAAAAATTAAATTAGTGAAAATCGTCCCTTGAAACCATATATGAATATGTTAATGTTATGCCTTATGGCAAAACTAAAAGTGAAAAATGTTGTTTAGTTGTTTAGCATCGCATCAGAAATCTTTCAGCTTTTCACAAAGAGAGCAATGCCATGTATGCTTGAGATGTTCAAGTCTGATTTATGATCTGCCTTTTACTCTGGGTGAGTTAAAGGTGCAAGCACATAGAGTCAGTATCCCACAGACAAGCATACCACTCCCAAGTAACATTATAATGAAAACAGGTGTACCAGTAAATACTATGTCCTCTACCAGGTGAGTTGAGATGAGTAATGGTGTTTAACATCCCAGTCAAGAATATTGCACAGATGGTATTACCGGTACACAGCAGGGTTCTTTAGTGTGCCAAGCCTACTGTGATATGGGACCTCGTTTATTTGAAGTTACCATCGGGAAGAACTGTGACTTAATATTGTAATGCCGAGTGCTTGGTGAAAGAACAGTCACCACCCACTTTCAAGTCTTGGGTCATATCGAAGTTCAAACCCACAACCTCCCACTTACAAAGCGAGCACTCTACCAACTGAGCTACCACTCTGTCAGGTATGGAAGTAGTATCTTAAATTGTAAAGTCTTGTGTATGACCTGACTGGAATCCATAATAAATGGATAACTAGAATTGCATACGGTAGTTCATAGTTAAAACATATATATATTGTGGGCATATATATAATGGGGTCTGAAATATTCTTTAATGTCTTGAGGCAGCTGTGTCATAACAAGCCATTGTATTCTCAATTCAAAGGTATAAATTTCTTAAACTTCATCTATAGCTGGTAACCATTCAATACAATTGAAATAATCCAGAATGCCTTGGATTTTAAATCCATTTTTACTCACTCCATTGACAGACAGACGAGCCATATTTTACAGAATGCCCAGGAAAAACTCTTTTTGGACTGGCATTAAAATTCTATGTATGAATAGTAACAATAAAGCGCCCATCTTTATATATTGTGTTACAGAGGGGGGTAACAGGAGAAGGGAATTTATCTGACCTCTCTCTAATGGTCTTTGTATTCAACATTTTTAAGTTTAAACTTGTAAAAAAGCTCTTTACGACCAAGTCACTCTTCCTATAAAGAGATGATATAAATCATTCACCCTTTTTATTGTAATTTTTCAAACAAAAATATTTTTTTATTTATTCATATCATTTATAACTAGGTGAAGGTGTGCTGGAGAGTATAGACTTTAAAAATATAAGTACCAGGTTCCCGTCAAATTAGTCCTGATGACAGTATTTTTCCTTAAACAAAGTGACTTTATGAACTTGAGAAGGGATTGGCTCAAGTCATAAAAAAACCTATAATCATGGCCTATAATGGCTATTTTTATGTTCTATTTATTACCAGGCTCTACTTCCCTCCAATAACATTATGACTAATGGCATATTTAAATTTTTTTTCTGTGAATTTATTTTTGTTAAATTAAATTTCCACTACCCCCCTAAAAAAATTTCTCAATGTTAAAAGGAACCCATTATTAAATAATCTAGGTTAAAATTTTATTAGTTATGGGGTTATACTTCCAAGTCAAGGTTCTTTCACTTATATCGAGGCAGTTAGATCTTACAATGGTGGAAGAAACCGGAGTGTCTAGAAAATAAAATTGGTTCTTATAATGGTAGAGGAAACCGGAGTGCCTAGAAAAAAATCAACAAACTTTGGCAGACAAGTGAATTGAAACCCATTTCACAAAGGGATAAGTCAGTTATATTATTTATCTGAACAAAAAAACATCAATCATATGTGAGGAAAAAATAATTACATCTGTCAATTTTTTGTGTGTTATTTTGCACAAAAAACTTGTTTTGTAATTTGCCAAATTATTCTTTTCCCTACCATAAAGAAAGTTAAAATAAACAAGAGGCCCACATGCCTTGAACAGCTCACCTGGTTTAGCTACAGTACTGTTTGATCATATACATACTCATTGCTTCAATATTTTTCCTTGTCAAACAGTGATCTCCTTAGGATAGATGACATTCATTTACCCAAAAATGATCAAATTGTGACCTTGAACCCTTGAGGATAGGAAACCCTTTAGGATAGGTGACATTTTTTTAACAAAAATAATCAAATTCCTAGTGAATACATGAATGTCTACAACCCATAAATTATACATTTACTGAATAAATTTCTATACATTGTTCAACATGTATGACCTGTCTGTTTGACCTCCCAGAGTTCAGAATGAGTGAAAAATTATGATCATTTCACTTATATCGATATGTCACCATGCAGTTAAGGCTGTGGAAATTCAGGCCTTATATGCAAGACATTTCAAGCAATAAGCAATGTATGTTCTGTTCTGTTCCTGCCACATCTACTGTGACATAAGGCATCTGCTTTTAGGTGTGGAATTAAAAAGACCTTAGAAGGAGATGGAAATCTTCATAAAAGTAAAATTTTTAAGCCATTCTTGGATTTTAACCGATATTCCTTGACCTTGTACCGGTATAACAGCAGCATTACCACTTGTACATCTCCAATCACCAGTATTTTAGAATTTTACTTTCAATCGCTAACAGACTGATTTTACTTTCAATCGCTAACAGACTGATTTTACTTTCAATCACTAACAGACTGATTTTTTCTATGTCTATGACATCACGATAAATGTGAATGCTGCCCCTCAGGTGACATTATTTGATTCATTTATGGTAATAGTTTCTATTAATAAATTATTTTTAATCCAAACATAAAATAATGCAAAATTCAAGAAAAAACAAAATCTTTTATAATACAATTTTGTGCATTTTAAAAAAAATACCCCTAATTGGTTACAAATCTCTCTACTTTAAATTTTTCAGATGATTTACTTAATTTTTTTTAAGATGCAAACAAATTACAGATCTACTTTTAAACAAATAATATTTAAAATGCAAAACATTTGTAATTTTAAAACAAAAAATATGTGTTAAACAACCTTGCAATAAATTGCTATTTGGACAAATGCAATTAATTGGTAGATTTCCTATTTGTACCAATGAATCTTGTCCACAATTTTGTTCAATTTTCAAAAATACCAATTTGATCAAAATCTCTTTGTTTTAAAATTTTTCAAATGACAAAATTATTTTTTTTTAAATAATGCAATAAATTACAATTTTTAAACAAAAAATACATGTTCAGAAATCTTTCAATAAATTGTTATTTGGACAAATGAATCTTGTCAGTTATAAGTTTTCTAGACCCTATTTTTATGGGGAAAAATTATTTTATAATTCTGAAACAAAAAATATGTGTTAAATAAATAACCTAAGCAACAAATAGTTATTGGGACAAATGAATCTTGTCTAGTTTATAAGTTTTCCTGACCTGATTTTTATGGGTTGTTTAAACAAGGTATCATGGTCTTCTCACAAAAGGTAGACAAAAAGGAAATTGTGTATTAATAGCTATATAAATGGGTCAAATGCATTCTTAATATCTACTAATGTCCATTCTAAGTGACAAATTCCTTGACGACTGGTCAAGCAGAATATGGCCACTGGGCAGTTCAAGGCGTGAAGTATATTTATTTCTGATAACTTAGTATGACAGATCTGGACATTTAATGTCAATCAATGTGTGATCAATCTAGACTTTTATGATGCAATCATCAGTTAGCTCCCTTTAATAATTTTTTTGAGTAATATTTCTTTTTTTAATTTGGCAAGTTTTAAGAATGTCAATTGATTTTTCAGTATTTGCAGGAGAGCCTTGCTTGCTGAATGGTCTAATGTGCCAGCTTATGAGCCACAAAACCACACAGTGCCTTTCGAATTCCACTCGACACATACTAGAGGTTTTTTTTTTTATTTTTTTATTTAATTTTGATATTTTGTTTTTAACTTATTTTGATACACATGTGGCAGTTATAGCCAGCTAAAACAGGAGATGCTTGCTTACCCTTCCAGCTACATCCGGAGCCCCGTCCTCACTTTCCTGGTGGAAGTTCACGTGTCTAACCCAACTTGTCAGTGTCAAAGTTTTTACTTTGCTTCTGGATTGTGATTCTAACATGCAGTAGTATGTTTGTTTTTGATTTCAAAGGCTTTATTCAATTATTTTATTGTGGAAAATGTCAATTGATTTTAAATATTGATACTAATGTCAGGTATCTGATACAACATTTTCTTGCTTAAACATTGATTTTTTTTATTTTTTTTTTTTTTTTGAAATTTATTTTTTAAAGTATTTAAATGGTAATTGATTTTAAATATTAGAACTGAAGAATCAGATCACCTTTTTAAAAAAATTCCCTCCCAAAATTTTTTTTCGTATTTTTTTTTATTATTATTATTTTTTTTTACATTTTTTCAACCTCTTTTAACAAATAATATTTTTTCAAATTTTTTTCTGAAATTCTTTCAACCTGTTTTTATAAATATTAATTTTTTAATATTTTTAAATATCAATTGGTTTTAAATATTTACACTAATGAGAGAATCCAGTTAAAACATATAATAAAAACGGGAGACTTGAAGACATAAAAACACAATTAAGACCCACTTGAAATTATTTAAGTAAATTTACACAAACTGTAACAGTGTTGGCTTTATATGATTAGGCATTCAGACTTTAGAAACAAGTAGCCCAAAATCAAACAGTCCTGAATGAGCCCAGCAAAAAGTGTAAATATTTCTTCCCCCAAAATGTGGTAAATACCCTTGAATAGATCTGCCAATACCGCAAACAGTTTCTCAATATAAACAGGTAATTTAGCTAACACACACACAGGAAATTCTTTGTATGTTCCTGTGTACACATCTATTTGAGAGTGTTAAGCATTTTAAATTTTATATCACTCAAAGAAATAATTTTGAATTAAACTCCTCATGTTACAAAACTTGATGAAAACCAGTAAGCAGAAAAAAATAGAAAAAATTTCCATAAATCTTTATTTCCCTGAACATTAACAAGTTTTTTTTTCTGGTGTAAACACATTATTTTCAAACTGTTTTATTCATTTTAATGATTTCGTCAAGAATGCATGTAAAAAGATTTTCTTAATGTTATATCAGCCTTTATGTGGCCAGCTGCTAAGAACTATAATATTATTCATTTATAAATGATGACAGCATGCTACTGGTAATGTACCTTTACTGCAAAGTGTCCTGAGTAACTCAGTTGGGAAAAGGAAGGGAAAGGACTTCCATTTGTTGCCTCCACTAAAATTTTAATATTGACTACGAAGAAAATCAAGTTGAGTTGAGTAATGGTGTTTTACGTCCCAGTCAAGAATATTTCACTTATATTGAGATGTTGCGAGCTATAAGCAAAGGTGCAAAAATTTTGCTGTGCATTGCACTTATTATGGCATTATACAACAGGGTTCTTTTTCCTGCCAAACCGACAAAGACAAATCATCTCATTTATTTTAAATTCCCATCCAAAAGAACCGTGACTTCCATTTTGTAATGTCGAGTGTCAATTAAGCCATTTTGAGCATTTCTGTAAAAATAAATTTCCAAAAATTTTAAATAGAATTTAATGGGTGGGGATACAAAAGCAAGTCCTACCAGGATTTTAAGTCCCAGTTAAGATTCTTTCACTTATATCGATGCAGTCAGTTCTGATATGGTGGAGGAAACCAGAGTGCCTAGAGAAATCCTACCTTTGCAAACAAACTGACACACTCTTTCAAATTAGGATCTGTCCAGAGCTGGATTCAAATCTAGGCGGTGAAAGGCACTGTGATCTGTAAGCAAAAGCCTTATACCATTCTGCCACTAAGGCCCCTGACTCAGCTGGGGGAGTTTGTGACCAAGTAAAAATGGGGTATCTGGACTATAAACCCTAAGCCATGTTTGGGTGTAATATTGAGCCTCATTCACAAATGAAAAATCTTGTTTCTTAATAACAAAAAAAAAAATACATGTAATGATAATAAAATTAAAAAACATTTAACTGTAAAAATTGTAAAATATAATAAAATTAAATTCATGTCAAAACTCAATATGAAAATGTCCATATATGTTGGTAATGAAGTTAATTAAACACTTTTTCATAACAAAAACTAAGATAAAATTTGAAAGGGGGACATCTCTTCTGGTAAACAGAATAGCATATTCTGATAATCATGCAAACCAGCTTTAGTAAAAATATCTTCAATGTTGTTGGAGAAGTAGGCCAGACAATCTATTACAGACACACAGACAGACGAAAAGACACTTCACCATCTCATAAGTTTTGTTGCGAAAAAATTCAGAATTGTGTTTTGTGAAAAATATATACCATTGGTGGCAATGCAACAGTAAGTAAAACTTTACTTTTCAAAGACATAAAATTTTGTGGTATCTACTACCAATGAAAACAGCAAAATTAAACCACCATCCACCCACCCAGAACATGTTACCGGTATACATGTACTTTACAAATCTATGTTATTTATTGATTTTTTAAGTTATTTTTTAAGACAAAAGCACTTGAAATTAACATGCATAAAACATTTTTTATATTTACCAAAATTTCCGATCCAGTTAAAAAATCTAGCTGCCAATTTTTCTTTTTTGTCAAAAAAAATTTCAAAACTTTGACGACGGTGCATATGTATTTATGAAGACATTATCTTGCATGCCAAAAAATCTTTTTGTCATAAGTTCAATACTTTGAAATATTTTTTGCGTCAATTATTTTTTGGTTGTCTTTAAGATAATGAGCAGATGACAATGCGTATCGGACAAGACCACCAAATTAGAGGGCTCATCAATAAATCATATCATATTTACTACTGATCTGTGTCAGGGTATTAAGTTACAGCCCCAATCTTGTGTGGTATTGTCACGCTTGATTAGACAATGATTTAGAAAAATACATAATATTTTTGTATTAGGTTTCAATCTACTGTAAATATTTTTGTATTTGTATTCATAATATTAGGGCAAAGGATTTTTTTTGCATTTAAAGACAGGAAATATTATACTGTCTGTCCATTCTTATAGAAGAGTGTTTTCCTGTAATTCCACATAACAAGAGTGAATTACAGTAACAATTATCTGGTATGTTGAGACCCCAGCAGAGATTTTTCTGGGCGTTTTGGAATGAAATTGGGAAAAATCAACAGACAACTTCAATATTTTGGGAAAATGAAAAAAGAAGAAAAAGAAGATACTGTGGTTTACTCATTTTGATATCTTGCAGTACTGTATGTACAATTTTGTTTCTGATCCCTTCCACATCGCCATATGTGTAAAACAAGCTATTATAAAGATATACAAACTAAGATGATAATTTGGAGTTGAGTCATGATGTTTTAGGTCCCAGTCAATAATATTTCACTTATATCCAGACATCGCCAGCTATAGGCGAAGGTGCAGAAATTTTGCCTCTGTATTGCGCTGATGGCATTATACAGTAGGGTTCTTTATCGTGCCAAGCCTACCATAACACAGTACCTTATTTATTTTTAGTTCCCATCCAAAAACAAGAGGCCCATGGGCCTTAACGCTCACCTGAGGAAGAGTACATATCTTATGCAGAGGTTCAATGGTCAATGACATTAATAAAAGAGAATATCAAAATTTTCAGCAGTAAGGGCCAATAATATGCTATGTTTCCATTCCTGGTAGCCAAAATCGCCATTGGCTACTAATTTCTGAGGAATTCTTTCAAAAAGTAACCTATTTTAGCAAATTTGTGGAAAAATACTTTAAAAAGGACTATATTTTCACAAATTTTGGAAATTTGGCTATTAATTATTTTAAATTTGTGGAAACCTAGAATATGCAAGTATTTTTGCAAATTAATTATAATAATTATTATATAAGTATGCTATATATATAACATATTTAAAGTCTAGCTACAATATATTATTTATAAACAGCTAAAACATCTGTATATTAAAATGTGCATTAGGCCAATACCTACAATATTCCAATATACATGCCTATACAAAGAGTTTATAGTTTTTGAGATAATTAACCATTTAAGTATTCCTTTGCATCTATGACCTTGACCTTTGAACCTATGACCTTCATTCATATATCAAAATGATTGCTGTGCAAATGCCTACAATATTCCAATATACATGCCTATACAAAAAGTTTATAGTTTTTGAGATAATTAACCATTTAAGTATTCGTTCGCATCTATGACCTTGACCTTTGAACCTATGGCCTTCATTCATATATCAAAATGATCGTTGTGCAAAAGCCTACAATATTCTAATATACATGCCTATACAAAAAGTTTATAGTTTCTGAGATAATTAACCATTTAAGTATTAGTTTGCATCTATGACCTTGACCTTTGAACCTATGAACTTCATTCATATATCAAAATGATCGTTGTGCAAAAGCCTACAATATTCTAATATACATGCCTATACAAAAAGTTTATAGTTTTTGAGATAATTAACCATTTAAATATTCGTTCTCAGCTATGACCTTGACCTTTGAACCTATGACCTTCATTCATATATCAAAATGATTGTTAGGCCAATACCTACAATATTCCAATATACATGCCTATACAAAAAGTTTATAGTTTTTGAGATAATTAACCATTTCAGTACTTGTTTACATCTGTGACCTTGACCTTAGTTTTTGAGATAATTAACCATTTAAGTATTCGTTCGCATGTATGACCTTGACCTTTGAACCCATGACCTTTATTCATATATCAAAATGACCATTGTGCCATTACTTACAATATTCTGATATACATGCCTATACAAAAAATTCATAGTTTTGCAGATAATTAACTATTTTGGTATTCTTGGACAGCTGTGACCTTGACCTTTGAACCCATGACCCTGATCTATGTATCAAAATGATCGTCATGTCAATACCTACAAATAACTGAAAATCCTACGCCATTATCACAAGAAATGTTAAAAAAATAGCATTTTTTATCAAAGGTCAAAAACTGGGACATGACCTTGACCTTCGACCTTGACATCAATTGGAAGAAAATTGCAAGACAAGATCAACAGTGAAAACTCCATACAATTACCTTCAGCCGTTATGAAGTTATAACAATAAATGTCTCATTTTAAAAATTACGTAATTTTACGCAAAAAACGCATAACCCATTTTTCGTCTAATTTTTATGAAAAACACAATTTTAATGTTCCCAGGTATGCTGAATCCAAATATCTAATCAAAATTTGCCTGCACCTTTTGGTTTCAGAGAAGAAGATTTTTTTGTCTATTTGCTATTTTTAGTAACAGCGGCCATCTTGTTGGGCGTGGCCAAACCCCGAACACAATTTTGAAAGGCTGTTACCTAGGCATGATAGTCACCGAGTTTCATCAAATATGGCCGAGTAGTTTTGGAGGAGAAGATTAAAATGTAAAGTTTACACACGACGCACGACGGACGACGGACGACGCACGACGAACGACGGACGACGGACGACGGACAGTGATAGATTGCAATAGCTCATCTGAGCCTTTTGGCTCAGGTGAGCTAAAAAACTGACTTTCATTCCGTAATGCCAAGTGCTTGGCAAAAGAACAGTCACTACCCATTTTCAAGTCTTGGGTCAGACACGGTCAGGGGTTCCAACCCACAACCTCCCACTTCTGGAGCGAGCACTCTACCAACTGAGCTACCACAGTGGTAGAAAAATATGGAGGTTTGTCATTAGTTTCCCATGCACATGTTTTAGAACACTTAGCCGCTGAGGCCCAACAGTCTTATAGAACATTGCTTTCCCCATAATCCCACAAATCAAGAAGGGAGTTAAAACAACAGTAAGATTCTTTCACCTGTATCAACAAAGTCAATTCTTGAATGGTAGAGGAAACTTGAGTGTCCCAAGTAAAAAACCCAGATGTCAGCAAGCAGTGGATTTTAATTAGAGGTACTGTACTGACATGAAAATTGCTAAAATTAATACAGTCAAACCTGTCTATTAAGGCCATCAAAGGGAACTAGTAAAAGTGGCTTTATGGGCAGGTGGCCTTTATATCCAGGTTCAAATAATATGAATAAAGAACAATTGGAATACAATTCTACTGGCTTTTATAAGCAGGTGACCCTTATATAGAGGTGGCCTTTAAAGCAGGTTTGACTGTACACTACTGCACAAATTATACAATACATATACATATGTACCTTGTTATTTTATTTTGGACTGTATTATTATGTGACCTTTATGCCTTTAATGACTTCATACCAAATACTTTATATTTAGTCACCATCTGAAAAAAATATAAAAGTGACAATAAGGTCTTTTTTGTAGAACAGAATAGAGTTGAGTTGTGTAATAGTCTTTTAAGATTCTTCCACTCAAATCAAAGTGGTTAGTTCTTAGGTGATGGCGGAGGCAACCATATTACCATAGTAAAATGACATTTGTGTCTACCACACTTTATCCAGCAAAATGACAATTTTTCTCGTACTAGGAACTTTTCTTGTCTGGACAATGAGAGCTGAATGGAGTAAAGTAATGGTGTTTCACATCCCAGTCATAATTCTTGCACTTATATTGAAGCAGTTAGTTTAGGGGGTCGTAGCTGAAAACAGAGTGCCTGGATAACAACACCAACCTTCTGCAAACTTACAAACTTCCCCACACTAAGATCTGCTCATAATGGATTTCAAATCTAGAGGCTGAAAGGCGACAGGATGGTGACAGATTGTCTAAAACACCAACTTATAAATCGCAGTCTATCACTGCCAAGATTACTTTTCCAATGTGATAGTCTGAATTTAATAAGTATATCAGTTGTCTTACAAAACATTGGTTATTTTCTTTAGGTACTCCCATTTCCCCAACAATTTCAGAACTGACCACCTCCATATAAGTTAAATATTCATTATTAGAGTTGAGTTGAGTAATGGTGTTTAACGTCCTAGTCAAGAATATTTAACTTATATTGAGACACTGCCAGCTATAGGTGAAGGTGCAGAAATTTGCCTGTGCGTTGCGCTGATGGCTTTACACAGCAGGGTTCTTTATCATGCCAAGCCTACCAAGACACAGGACCTCGTTTATTTTAAGTTGTCATCCGAAAGAATCATGACTTTCATTTCGTAATGCCGAGTGCTTGGCGAAAGAACAGTCACCACCCACTTTTAACTCTGGGGTCAGAATTTCATTTCGTAATGCCGAGTGCTTGGCAAAAGAACAGTCACTACCCACTTTTAAGTGTTGGATCAGACTTGGCCAGGGATCGAACCCATGACCTCCCACTTACTGAGCAACCACTCTACCAACTGAGCTACGGCAGTGGTTTTATTCATTATTAGGATGATAGACACTAAATTTTAAGTAACAAATCCAAATCATTTCACTTGTAGCCATAACTTTACTATGTTTTATAGATGTGTCATTTACACATCAAATACAAACAAAAAACAGCCAATGGGCCTAAAATGCTCACCTGGTAAATAATAACTGGTTCAAATTATTCAGGGCTCTCCGTCATCTTATGGAATGGGGCAAGTGCCATTGAATTAGTGAAAATAAGCATTATACTAGCAAAAATTTGCATGTGAAAGAGAAAACTCCAAATTAATGGTTTTAAAGCTGAAATTAATTCAGAAAAATTAATTCACAAGATTTTGAATTATAAATGGGGCAGAATATAGGTCTCAAAAGCGACCCAGCAAGAGCCCTGTTATTCAATATGATCAAAGAGAGTTTATTCTTATTCTTAGTGAATGATGCAAGTGTTGACAAAATTAAGGTAACTTAAATATGTATAAATCACAATGCATTTAAATATCTCAAAAATAGATCAAATCAAAAGTACAAAAGTCAAATACTAGGACATGACTTTGATCTGACATTGATCCTTGTTTCAAAGACATTTTAAGAAAACATCAAGACTGAAAACACAATATCATTTATCTTTTCACTTTTCAAATACCAGTAGTGGAGATAAAACAGATTAAAGCTATTTTAGGAAGTATTTAAAATTTAACACAAAAATATAATCTGGTAAATAAAGATTGGCCAATGTTTCAATATACTGAATAAACCATGGGCTTCAGACACTAGAAAATCAAAATACCACATCAGATTCTGCCGACACTCATCAATTTTCATTTGAGCAACTGGGCTTCAGTGACCTACTTTTGGTTGCTAGCTTTCATAAAGTAAGAACTTTCAATGAAATATGTCCAGAAGCTTCAAAGGAGAAGTCGAAAATAGATGTTAAGGGTACATGCATACTCACAAACACACATTGCATTTAGCCATAAGCTCACAGGACTTATGGCCAGGTGAGCTAGAAATTAACAAAACAATTTCAATTACCATTGAAGAAAAAGACAAAAAATTAAAAACTTGGGACTATATATTTAATTTAACAAGCTAATTTATGGTCCAGCTGAAAATGAACATTAATATCACCTGTACAGACAGGTAAAACAAAATGAACTAATCATGTTAAAATCTATATATAAAATGTTTTATGATCTAACAATAGATATAAAATGCACTTAATTGGATAAGCAAACAATATTAACCTGTCAGCTTGACCCTTCATTAGGAATATTGGAATATGCTGGTTCACCAAATACATGGGTTGTGTTAGAATTCAGAATTCACAGTTAATACTTTAAATAATGCTTGTTTTTCATTATGTAGACAAAATAAACACCTGTGTTCCCTAATCCTAAATGTACAGGCCCATAATAAATATGTAAATTAAAGGTCAAGTGGACAGGTCAATGTTGTTTGCATATAGATATAATGAAAACTGGTACATAGAAGGAAGTCATGAAAAAATTATACACACAGATTTTATGATGCAATTTTGCAATGCCTGTAAAAGTTTCAGTTCTTTATGCACTGTCATCTGTAAATTATTATAAATGTTTAAAATTGGTCATTTTATTGCAGAATGAAAATCTTCAAAAAATTTAATTTTTGACAATTAATTTTTTTTATTCTCTTAAACCTAAGTGTTTTTTATCTAAAATATAGAATGTTTTTATCTTCAAAAATATGTTTTTCTAGCAATTATATATTTTTCACTAAATATAATAAAGAATGCTTTTTTAAAAAAAAAATCAAATTTGTTTAATCCAATGTGGTCAGTTAAGCTATCACTTTTGAATACTTCAAAATCATTATTAGAGTATATATGTGGTAACCATTGTGGACTCAGAATGACCGCTCTGATATCAATTACATGTACTTTGTTCTTCCTCTGAACCCCTCTCCAGACATACTTATTGTCATATTAGGGTATAGATGATAACCACTTTTGACCCTAAAATGCCCTGGTAACACATACTTTGGTTCCTCCATTCACAGAACCCCTCTCGAGGATTAGACTTCGCTAATGTTTTGGTATAGATTTTGGACTTTGAGAATAGACCCATTTTCCAGGTGATATCTGTGTATAGATTTTGGACCTTTGGAATGGGGCTCATTTTTGGGCCCAAATTAAGCGGATTTACATCCCTGGTATCACATAATGGGTTTTTCCACCTCTCCAATATTTGGGTCAAATGGGGCCCATTTTCAGACCCAAATTAAGCAGATTCACACCCCTGATATCACATACTTGGTTTCCTAAACTGAACCCCTCTCTAGGCTGACGTAAGACATAATTATTTGCTTATACAAAATGGTACCAATTATCGGCCCCAAAATTCATCCGACTGACACCCCCAGAATCACATCCTTGGGTTCCTCCACTGAACCCCTCTCCAGACAGACTTGAGCTCATCCAATGAACCCCTCTCCAAAAGACTTGGGTCATATATGGGTGTAGGTTTTGTACTTTGTGAATGGGTTGAGTTGAGTTGAGTTAAGTTGAGTAATGGTGTTTAACGTCCCAGTCAAGAATATTTCACTTATATCGAGATGTCGCCAGCTATAGGTGAAACTGCCAGAAATTTTGCCTGTGCGTTGCGCTGATGGCATTATACAGCAGGGTTCTTTAGCGTGCCAAGCCTACCGTGACACGGGACCTTGTTAATTTTAAGTTCCCATACTTTGTGAATGGGACCTATTTTTGGTCCCAAATTCATCCGACTGACACCCCCAGAATCACATCCTTGGGTTCCTCCACTGAACCCCTCACCAGACAGACTAAGGTCGGCAGAAGTCTAATCTGTATATAATGACCTGTCAAAAAGATTAATAGGCAACAAACATTTGGTTTCTGCAGTTGTAAAAACGAGCTTTATGTTGGGAGTTTAGATATGAGATTATTATCCTCTAATTACCCTAACTGAGGGATACCAAGCTTTGATGGTAAAGATATACCGCTGACATTGTATGTTTTTCTTACTAAAAATCATCTGCCATATTTTATTACTAATAAATTTGAGGCACTCCTGGGAATTCAGAAAAAATGAGTTTGGTTATTTAAGTGATAATATTGAGGTACAATTTGAAGGGAATTCAAAAAAGTTTTTTTGGGGGAAAACAGGAATAAGATCTTCAGACTAAAAAGTAAGTGGATGTTTTATGCCCCAGTCGAAAAAAACTGGAATTAGATCTTCAGATAATAAAGTAAGAGTGGAGTTGAGTAATGGTGTTTTAGGCCCCAGTCAATATATCAAGACAATCAGTTCATGGATGGAGGATGAAACCGGAGGGCCAAGAAAAAATCACTGGATTGACAAACAAGGATTTGTCCTGAGTGGGATTCAAACATAGGCTTTTTGAAGTGCTGTGATCCATAACAGCATGCAGGGTTCGTACAGACATTTGGACTCAAAATTTAAGGACTTTTTAGGGTCTTTTAAGGGTCTTATTTGCAAAATCAAGGCCTAATCAGAAAGACAATTTTAGCTAAAAATATTAGTGAAAAGACAATTAAATCAATAAAACAATTACTTAAGTGTCCATAGTAACAACACTTGAAGTGGATAAGGTTGACGTTGGGCGTTCAAGAGGGCCAGGTACTTTTAAATTACTAATTATCAGTCTATTTGCAACTACTTATATCAAAATACAGACACCCAACTGGCCAAATTCAAGGGCTTTTTAAGGCCTTCGGGATAAATTCAAGGACTTTTTAGGGTCAGACTTGTTTTTAGGGTCTTTTTAGGGCAATCCTCAAAATTTAAGGACTTTTCCAGGCCTGTACGAACCCTGGCATGCATTAGACCACTTGGCCTCCAAAAAAGTAAGAAAATCTTTTACAAACATAGTACATACATCATTGGGTCTGTTATTCTTGTCACTATTTGTTAATATTCAAATGTTGGCATTGTAATGAGGGTCTGGCATTAAATCAAAGGAGACTTTAAAAACAAAGGAAACAGATTTTACAACTTCAAAATATAGTGGCAATAAGTGAGGTGGCAAAGTTGTCAACGGACATTATAATGAGGTTACACTGTGCATTCCCAAGACAATATTGAAAGAAAAATGGAATCCCAAGACAATATTGAAAGAAAAATGGAAACCGATTTTTGGAATTCAAAATACGGTGGTGGCGATAAGCAAGGTAGCAGTTATTGAGTTAACTTACTAAAGTTATTGAGAGGTGTACATTAATAAGACCAAATGCATATTGAAAGAAAAATACATGTAGAAACAGATTTTGGGACTTCAAAATACATGTACTGGTGATAAGCAAGATGACAAAGTTGTCGAAGGAACACTTTAATGAGGTTTTTCTGTACATTCCTGAGACAATATTGAAAGAGAAATGTTAACAGATTTTGGGAACTTCAAAACATTAGTGATAAGCAAAGTGGCAAAGTTGTCGAAGGACACTTTAATGAGGTTTTTCTGTACATTCCTGAGACAATATTGAAAGAGAAATGTTTACAGATTTTGGGAACTTCATAACATTATAATAAGCAAAGTTTCAAAGTCATCGAGAGACATTACAACATGCTTTTACTGTACATTGAAAGAAAAATAGAAAGTTTGTCCTACTTATAACAGTCGAAAGGCCAGCTTCGAATATGGCTGATTTTTAATCACTTTAGTCACGTGACTTTCAGTTCAAATTTTGGTACGTGATCGGAAATGGTAGTACGTCTCGAAAATTCGAAGCTGGCCTTTCGACTGTTAATGAGGTTTTTCTGTACATCCGTGAGACAATATTGAAAGCAAAATGTTAACAGATTTTGGGAACTTCAAAACATTAGTGCTAAGCAAAGTTTCAAAGTCATCAAATGACATTACAACACACTTTTACTGCAAATTGAAAAAAATAGAAAGTTTGTTCTACTTACAATGAGTGTTACTTATACAAGTCAAGATGATTTTACTCATTAGGTGAAGTTGTAGAGGTTACACTTTAGCACTTATAACCTGATCAGTACTGAGGGCTCTTTGTTCATGCTATGCCCACCTTGACAGCACGCATCTGTTCTAGAGTTCCCTATAAATCAGATTTCCTAAATGCAAATTGATTGAGTATTTGGAAAAAAGATCATGAAATATTTACATTAAAATTATTTTGTTAAATACAACTTTGGTGTTTTACGCCAAAGTAAAGATTCTTTAACTTATAACGAGGTTGTCAGGTCAGAGATGTGGAGAAAACTGGCATGCACTAAACTTTGGCAAACAAATTGAAAAATACACTCTTTAACTAGGATATGTCCCGAGTGGGGGTTCAAAGGCACTGCGATGTGTGAATATGTGGTTTAGACTATTTGACAACCACTTAGGCCCCAAAAAAGCAACTACATTGATATGAGCTTTTAACCCAATGATCATATGAATTGCTTATGAATATGTATATGCAATGTCATTTTTCTGGCTGTTCTAGTGAAATAATATGCATGACATAATAGACATCATTTTATATTTTAGGGATTAAAAAAAGCCAAACTAATACTAGAAAAATGGCCAAATGAAAATACAATCATTGTACTGTCAAGAAATGACATTTGTAGTGCTATAATTTCCATTGCCATGCAATCCAAACAATCATATTTTTCTAATTTTTTCATTATCTAGTTTTTTTTGAACAGCAATGAACATTAAACCGCTATAAATGCCATTTCTTGAGAGTTCAATAATTGAAAAATGTTTGATTAAAAACATTAACATGAATATTGGCAACTACAACATGTTTCATTTAAACACATATCCAAATCACAATCCCATATAATCCAAACTAAAAATTTTGCAATTGGCAAGTTAAAGTTAAACAGGTGAATATCCACCAGGGAAGTGAGGCTGGGTGCTCCAAAAGGTTAAGCACTTCCTGTTCACCTAGCTATTGTGGTCTTGTCATATGTGAAATCAAAATTGAAAATGAAACGAACATGCAACTATGGGACGTCAAATATCCAGAAAAAATTCTTAAAAAATTATTTAACAAACAATGATGCTCTACTGGTTCATTATTTGGTAGCAGCATGCTAATCCAACTGTTGTAAGAGGGCTTTGGTGGCCAAGTGGTCGAAGTGCTTATGGACGACAACACCATAACTAGATTTGAATACCATTTGGACAGATCCTAGTGACAGAATATTTGTCCAGCATGTCAGATTCCTTGATTCTAAATCAGAACTGAGCAGGAAATTTGACTGGGGCATAAAATACCTATGGTAGTGTTACTGGTACATGTTAAACCATTATAAAATTTTCTAGTCGTTGGTTTGAACTACTGGCTAACTTTGTAGATCAATGTTAACTTTTTATGCACAATACATGCATTGACACTGCACAAACCAGATGTTCCTGATCTGCTTTTGTATAAATGCTAGCACAAAAAAATAATTAAAACGAAAGAGAGGAAGACCAAGAGAGACCTGAAGAAGAACAACAGATGAGGAAAGAAATGATATGGACTGGCCGAGTTTGAGAGCGATGCTTTAAATAGGACAAAGTGGAGAGATCTGTGCCTCGCCTTATGCTCCACTAGGAGTGAAGAGGATAGGTAGGTAGCACAACAATTTATATCTGAAATGGGATGTCATTTTAAAAGTGTCCCCTAGACGAACCCCAACTGGGAAATCCATGATTTCCCAACCATGTGCATGATCAAAAATGAACATCTACTCTAACCTAAGACTGTTCCTGTGAAGTTTCATAAAGATCTGTTAGAGAGTTTTTGAGAAAAGTATCTGACAAAATGTTGGTGGAAGAAATGAAGTAACACTATATGTAGCTGTTTATGATGAGCTAAAATTGTTGACTGACAAGTGAGAAAAAATTAGCACTGTTAACTGGGAAATGTTTCCGGCAGTTTTATTTTGGCATGTTTTGCTGTCTTGTCTGACCTTTCCACTAAAATAAAACTGTACAAGAATTATAAGCGTCTCTGTATGCACACAAAACGTTTGTGAGCTAAAATGAAACTGGACCAATTCCTTTTGTAAAATAAAATCACTAAAACAAGTATGCTTAAATATAACATGGGTTACGGTACATTTTATATTTCTTTGTTCAAATGTAAACTAGTTCATAATGGTCATACAATTCGCTTGCTGGAATCTTTATAATTTGGACATTTAATTTTTTTTAAATGCTCATTTTTTTTACAAGAAATCAGAGAAACTTCACTTAAAAACACCAATTTAAGGGAAAAACAGTAAACAAAACTATTTTTAAAATCAATTTACAAAATAAAGACCGTAGGTTAAAATACATGCATCATTATTTATATACATCTCAAAATACCTTTATATATAAAAAAAATCATTTAAAATTTATCAATTTACCCTCAATTAGAATTCTTCAGGTATACCTGGCTTAATTAAGTTCTACTATTTCACCGCCAGTATCAAATATCCAATATAAAGAACTACATCACAGAATAATAATCCATCTACACCACATAGAATATAAAAATAAAATGAATGCAATATTTATGTAGCTGGTGTTTTTTTGACAAGTAATATGATTTATATGTCAGCTGACCTTCAGTTTAACGTTAGAGTATAAAAGAAGGAGTTGTGGATGGAGGATAATGATGATTAAATTTTGTGGTTTTTTCCACATCACTTCAGCTCATATGGAGTAGAGGAGTGGGGTAATGGTGTTTTCACCCCAGTCAAGATTCTTTCACTTATATTAAGTCAGTCAGTAATGGTGTTTTATGCCTCCGTCAAAATTCTTTTACTTATATCAAGTCAGTCAGTTCTGGGATGGTGGAGTGGAGTAATGGTGTTTTATGCCTCTGTCAAAATTCTTTTACTTATATCAAGTCAGTCAGTTCTGGGATGGTGGAGTGGAGTAATGGTGTTTTATGCCTCCGTCAAAATTCTTTTACTTATATCAAGTCAGTCAGTTCTGGGATGATGGAGTGAAGTAATGGTATTTTACAGCCAAGTCAAGATTCTTTTACTTATATTGAAGCAGTCAATTCTGGGTACTGGTATAAAGGTGAAGTTGTGGACAGTAAATAATGATGATTAAATTTTATTGGTTTTTTCTACATCACTTCAGCTCACAGGGAGTGGAGGAGTGGAGTAATGGTATTTTACGCCCAGAGTCAAGATTCTTTCACTTATATCGAGGCAGTAAGTTCTGAACAACAAAGGAATTGTGGATGGTGGATAATAATAATTAAATTGGAAGATTGCAGTTTTAACCCCAGTCTGATCTGCATTTTTCTCTCCATGTTTTTACTAAAGCAAGCAATTTGAAAAAGATTGGTAAGGTTGATTAAATGGAGTTTTTGTTTCAGTCAAGAATATTTCACTTATATCGAGACATCATCAGCTATAGGTGAACTGGCAGAAAGTTTTACCTTTACAGTGTATTCAGGACCCTGTGACTTTGAATTCTAACTTAGTGCCATGTGCTTTGGGAATGAACAGTTACTACCTATTTGCAAGTCTTGTTAGATCCGGCCAGGACTTAAACCTACAACCTGCACATACTAAGAGAGCACTCTACCAACTAATCTACTGTAGTGGTAATTCGAAAAAGTACTGTCTGTCTAAAATTCTGCTTTTTCAAGCAAGTCCAGCCAAATACTGGTAATAAAGAGATGATTAAAACAGTATTGCACTAAAGAAATACAAGATATTCTTTAGGAAGTGCATGCCAAGTCAAACCAACCCTACTTCTAATTCGACCATGCTTCATTTCACCAATTTAAAGAACACCTGATATAACAAATTCCCTGGGTGTTTTTGTTAGTAAATTACATAATAAATGCATAGGAGATTATTTCTTCATCACATGGCATAAAATATTACACAAGTCGCAGAGTGCAAATATTCACAAGAAATTTTTAGAGAGACTAAGACAAAATTCTTTTTGTTTTTCTGTTTATCCTATTGATCTAAGCTTAGCAACAAGAATTAGTTGAAATTGTTTACAATTTTTATATCACATGTGGTGGGCAGGAGGTGCTTGCCTGGACTCACTTCCCTGGTGGAAGATGTTCAACTAGCTCAATTAGCAGTGTATGTTGCTAGTATAAGAAGGTCCTTTGTTTCAGACTTGGTTTCACCTCAGCATCTTTCCTTTCCTGTTACACAGAGATATCCAACTGGCTCAACAGATTTTCCATTAGCTCAACCAGCAGTGTATGCTGCTATTATAAGGAGATCCTTTGTTTGAAACATGATAAAGAACCTGCATTTTCCATTTCCTGTTACAGAGGATTAAGCAAATTGGCTTGGGACAAACGTTTTCAGAAAGCTAAAGCCAGAAACAAACAATTCCATATTTTTTGCATACATGCACTTAGCTCTGGGTCCAGTTTCACAATCTTCTCTTAAAGTTCTTAAATCTGGCAAAATGCAATAATTTTAACAATTGTTAAGATATTAAGGAATTTAAGGTGTCAAAGATCATTTCAAAATTATAATATCTGTATTTATTTTTGACAAAGACATTTATTCACAATTCCAAAAGAGATTGTCAAAATTTGCTTAATTTCTGTTAAGAAAAGTATAAGTAAAGGATTGGGACCTGTTCAGTTAATTTGTATATTATACTACAATGGAGAAATTATTTATATACCAGTGCCTTTTCTGATTTCATCTCAAAAAATGAAAAGCGTAAATCACACCCAAGAAAAACCCATCAATATTAAGTGGTTTCCTAAGTTCATGTCACAACTATCTTAGTTTATGCATGAATGAAAGATTTATACATTCATGGTACAACATCTCAAACAGGTAAAAATATTGTATGCGAGGTCAAAAGGTCACACTGACATCAAGGTGTTAATAATCACTGATCACGCATATATTACTTATATAACCAGGTGTATCAGGTTTCCACTAAAATTTACCTAATATAGTTCAGTGGTATGGTCCAATTTTAACCAAGTGGATTGATCCATTTTAAATTTAGGGATCATTTATATTTCACTTATATTGGGATGTCACCAGTTACATATTAGGTGATGTACCTAAAACAGGTAATGAGTTTTTCATTAAGCACTTCAGATTTAGAAATGAATGGAGTGGAATGGAGAGGAGTTTTATGTTCTGTCAAGAAACTTATATCTACGTAGTCAGTTCATTGATGGTAAAGGAAATCAAAAGTGTCCAGAAAATACTTACCTTTGACAAGCAAACTGACAAACTTTCTCATACTAGGATCTGTCTGGAGTGGGATCGAAACCTAGGCTGGGAGAGGCGCTGCCACCATAAACCTGCACTTTACAGTACTCTGCCACTGGTGCCATTCTGAAAGTTAGGGGTGGTTTTGATAAACCAATGACCAGTACCAAGACAACATAGATTCAAAAGAAGTCCTATACTAAAACAAGTGTCTGTGAAAGAAGTGTGGAGAAATGGGCTCTATAAGTGGATGGGTAGCTCAGTTGGAAGTGCAACCCACTAGTATCAGACAGTTACCTGGTTCAATCCTGGCTTATTCTCTGAATTTTCACTTCCAGTTACAGAGGCAAAATTAATGAATAAGAAATCACACTGTTCATTAATTGCCATAGATAAATTGCACAAGATATAAATTTCTGCAACTTTGCTAAAAGCTGGCTGTGTTTCAATATAAATTACATAATCTTGCCTAGTAAACAAACCTACATTGAATCAATGAAATAATAATTTTCCTATTGTTTAAAGGGAGATAACTCAATTTTTTTTCTCATTTGAAATGTTCATGAAAGGTTGTTGACCCTTGTCAAACCGTATGCTTTCATGGAATTGACCAAGAAATTAGTTTTTCAGAACTTTTTTTTAAATATATGGTTTTATGTGAAACAAAGAGGATTTTATAAAGTCTCCAAATACTTCTTGCACCTCTCTGTAGTTAAATCTGAACCACTATCGGAACTCAGTTGATAAATGCTTACTCAATGTGTAGGTCATAGTTCAAACCCTGTCCATGTGTAACCAAGACTTGAAAATAGGTAGTGACTGTTCTTTCACCAAACACTCGACATCACAGGTTCTGTGAAAGCACATTAAAAATCCTCCCTGCATAGAACAGTCTGTACCTTTTTTCGAGTCTTGGTCAGACCCAGCTGAAGTTCAAACCCACAACCTCCACATAGGATGTGAACATGCTACCAACCAAGCTACCATAGTGGTAAAACTCAGAAGATAAAATGCTTAATGCATGCTATTTAAAATCTTTAAATTTCGACCAGTTGTAGATGTTCGTATCTTGCAGTTCCAAAACACCAGACAGAATGCTGTCTGTTTCTGACCTCATTTTAAATCCTTAATAAAATTTAAAGTGTTTAAAAGATCAACAAGAGTTTATCAGACTCTGTCAATCTGTATCTCGGAATTAAATTATTTGATGAGTATAACTAAGATAATGTTAATTATGTAATCTGCTAGCTCCGCAATAAAACATGCGTGATGTCAAACATGTGCTTTCTTAACGTAATGGTTGGTTGAATGCAACTGCGAGTGCATGTAATGCATGACAGTAACAGTGGATTAAAGTGGTTTAATCCAGTTTTATGCAGTGGTTAAGAATCTTATTTATACCAAGGCAGTCAGTTAAGGTATTGTGGAGGAAATTGGAGTGTCAGGAGAAAACTACAGACCTTTGGTAAGCAAACTAACAAACTTTCTCACACTAGAATCTGGGGTTCAAACCTAGTCATTGTGATGCCCAGTGACCAGGTGAACTACGAGGCCCCGCATGACAATACCACTCGGCCATGTCTGCCCATTTAAGTTCATGTGGTATGGAGTTTTGGTGAAATGTTTTACAGTCTGGTTTGAGTAGTGTATACTTGCGGTGTATGGCTGTTGAGTGCTAATACACTTACCTACAATACCATATATAACCATAACAGACCACTCAGTCCATCATACTGGTACAGAGTCAACAGAGGCATATGATGACAAGGAAAACTATTTCTCCATGCAACATTTGACAAGAAAATTCTCTATTTTATCTGTAGAAAGTTTTTTGTCTTACCCTAGGGTAAAGACAAGATATACATGCAAGGATTTCAAAAATCACTTCAAATGTCATGTAAAAAAATTCAATTGTGATGACATTTATTCAAAATGCAAACAGTGTACTTTATTTATATTGGATGTGGGAGAAGGTTGTGGAGACATAACAATCTGAACTATCGGGGGCTTAAGATTTTTTTCACCCCTCCGGTTGGGATTTTGATGTCTTACTGCAAGCACCCCTCCGGTTGGGATTTTGATGTCTTACTGCAAGCACCCCTCCGGTTGGGATTTTTATGTCTTACTGCAAGCACCCCCCGGTTGGGATTTTGATGTCTTACTGCAAAGCAATGGCAGTTTCTATTATTCTCACAGCAAAATGGAATCCATCCCACAGTGGTAAAATGCCACAAGTTTGAAGGCTGATGATTAAACCACTTGGCCACCGAGTTTTAAAACTTTCCTAATTAAATTCTAAGCCAAAGAGTTTTGGTATAGATAATTTAAAGCCTGCAAATGCTTTAACCAAGTCTAGATATATAGCAGTTATCAGTTAGAGATATTTCTACCAAAGAACCGAAGGACCCAGTGCAAAACCCAAGTGTTCAAGCAGTCGATCCAACACCTTACCATATACTGCACTGAAAATCAAAGCCTAATAGGAAAGAATGCTAACAACTGCACCACATGGGTAAATGATAGATTGAATGAGGTTTTACTTCCCAGTAAAGAACATTCACTTATATTGAGTGGCAGAATTTTTTTAATTTCCAGTATGCTCAGGGAAATATACAGGGAAGGTTCTTTAGCATACCATGCCTACCATGATTATCAGATTTATTGATCTTTTGAATGAAATGCTGAATGTTTGGCAAGAGAACAGTCACCATGTATTCTTCAGACTTGGTCAGAAACAAACCTGGGTTTGAACTCTAACCTCACAAATACGAAGCAACCATAGTGGTGAATGCACCAGCAGCACCACATTATCACTCATTTTGTTAATGACAAAGCATGCAAAATCTTTATTTTACATTACACCACCCTCAGGTGCCATACATTAATATGATATTTCCAAGTCAAAGGATATATACAGTAAAACCTTGATTCATCACTACCATTTGTTCAGTCAAACTTCGGCGTTATAAAGGGGTTTGGCAATAAATCGGGGGAGGCGGATAATGAAAAACATAAACAAAATGGATTTTGGGAATTCAAAATAGTATGGTGATAAGTGAGGTGGCAAAGTTATCGAGGGGCATTATAACGAGGTTTTACTGTATTTTCACATGGAAAACTGGGAACAGAACCCCTATCATAGTGGTTAAAGGCAAGAATACTAACCACTACACCATATGAAAACACATGCAAAAGTTGTTCCTTATATTACACTATACCACCTTCAAGAGCCACACATTAAATGATCTTGAGTTTATCATACAAGGTTGGTCTTTATTTTACACTATGCCACCTTTAAGCACGGAACATTAAAAGATCTTGAGTTTAAGCATACAAGGTTGGTCTTTATTTTACATGCCGTCTTCAAGAGCCGCACATTAAAAGATCTTGAGGTTAAGCATACAAGGTTGGTCCTTATTTTACATGCTGCCTTCAAGTGCCACATATTAACAGATCTTGAGTTTTTATACTTCCATTAACATACAAGGTTGGTCCTTATTTTACACTACACTACCTTCAAGAGCCGCACATTAAAAGATCTTGAGTTTTTCATACTTCCATTAACATACAAGGTTGGTCCTTATTTTACACTACACCACCTTCAAGAGCCGCACATTAAAAGATCTTGAGTTTTTCATACTTCCATTAACATACAAGGTTGGTCCTTATTTTACACTACACCGCCTTCAAGAGCCGCACATTAAAAGATTTTGAGTTTTTCATACTTCCATTAACATACAAAGTTGGTCCTTATTTTACAGTATGCCGCCTTCAAGAGCCACATATTAACAGATCTTGAGTTTATCATACAAGGATGGTCCTTATTTTACACTACACCACCTTCAAAAGCCACACATTAAAAGATTACTTCAAGAAGCATACAAAGGTTGGTCTTTATTTTACCGCCTTCAAGAGCCGCACATTAACAGATCTTGAGTTTATCATACAAGGATGGTCCTTATTTTACACTACACCATCTTCAAAAGCCATACATTAAAAGATTACTTCAAGAAGCATACAAAGTTGGTCTTTATTTTACCGCCTTCAAGAGCCACACATTAACAGATCTTGAGTTTATCATACAAGGATGGTCCTTATTTTACACTACACCACCTTCAAAAGCTACACATTAAAAGATTACTTCAAGAAGCATACAAGGTTGGTCTTTATTTTACCGCCTTCAAGAGCCACACATTAACAGATCTTGAGTTTATCATACAAGGATGGTCCTTATTTTACACTACACCACCTTCAAAAGCTACACATTAAAAGATTACTTCAAGAAGCATACAAGGTTGGTCTTTATTTTACCGCCTTCAAGAGCCGCACATTAACAGATCTTGAGTTTATCATACAAGGATGGTCCTTATTTTACACTACACCACCTTCAAAAGCTACACATTAAAAGATTACTTCAAGAAGCATACAAAGTTGGTCTTTATTTTACCGCCTTCAAGAGCCACATTAACAGATCTTGAGTTTATCATACAAGGATGGTCCTTATTTTACACTACACCACCTTCAAAAGCTACACATTAAAAGATTACTTCAAGAAGCATACAAGGTTGGTCTTTATTTTACCGCCTTCAAGAGCCACACATTAACAGATCTTGAGTTTATCATACAAGGATGGTCCTTATTTTACACTACACCACCTTCAAAAGCCACACATTAAAATTACTTCAAGAAGCATACAAGGTTGGTCTTTATTTTACCGCCTTCAAGAGCCGCACATTAACAGATCTTGAGTTTATATACAGATGGTCCTTATTTTACACTACACCACCTTCAAAAGCCACACATTAAAAGATTACTTCAAGAAGCATACAAGGTTGTGGTCTTTATTTTACCGCCTTCAAGAGCCACATTAACAGATCTCGAGTTTATCATACAAGGATGGTCCTTATTTTACACTACACACACCCCTTCAAAACCCACACATTAAAAGATTACTTTAAGAAGCATACAAAGGTTGGTCTTTATTTTACCACCTTCAAGAGCCGCACATTAAGATCTTGAGTTTATCTATATGAAGTATATGTTACATATGGTTTTTTTTTATTCTCGTTTACTTGAATTTCATTTCTCTCACCTCATATATTAACCCTCCATGACAATTCAGATAAGCATTCCTAAAGCATGACAAAAAACTAACATACAGAAGTAAAAATATCACTTAGAAGTTAGTAGAATTTACAAGTGGTCTAAAATACAAGACTAAAATAATACCCAAAATATTTAAGAGGATTAAAAAATGTTGACAGGTCCCAGTTTCACAATCATTCCTTAGCTAGGATTTTCCTTAACTTACATCTTACAAAATTTCAAATCTTTATAATTTTGTTAATTTTGAAGATATTCAGGAACTTTTTTTTTTAAGGTGTCAATTTTAAGATAATTGCTAGAATTAAACATTTGTATTTAGTTTTGACAAAAAATTCATCAGCGGTTTCAAAAAGAGATTACCAAAAGGTTTCACAATCATTCCTTTCTTAACTTAAATCTTGCAAAATTTCAAATCTTCATAATTTTGTTAATTTGCAAGATATTCGAGAATTTAAGGTGTTATTTTTAAGATTACCTCAAGATTAAAACATCTGCATTTAGTTTTGACAAAAATATTCATTAGTAGTTCCAAAAAGAGATTACCAAAATTTGCTAAATTTAACTTAAGGGTCATTTAAGTAGGAAAATTCAAGTGAAAACCATTTGGTTCAAAAGCGTGAAAGAGGGTTATAATTATGAAATTACCTACAAAAGTGTAAAGATTTATAATTAAAAATAAAGTAGGAATTGATAATTTAAGAAATTTAAATATTTTTGCATTTTTTAAAGAAAATTGTGCAAAAATCACGTGTTGGGGAAAATAGCTTACACCTTGTATACGAATTGATTTTAAAAAAATGAAAAGATATTAAGATAATCAACGTCATAGAGCAGTGCAAAGGGGGTAGAGTTTGTTAAAGAAATACGCGGTTTTTGAAAACTCGACAATTTACGGTTGAGGTTTTTTATGTTTCGTTTTCCTTTTAAAAATGCGTGTACCAGGCGTGATAGTTGATGTTCTAAGGCGTTCTAAGGCTACCAACGATCCAAGGGAAGATTATAAAAGCTAAGTTTGAATATTACTTGATTATTGCTGAGGCATATTCGGCTTTATATAGTTCAACAATGTTGAAACCAAACAATATTTACCTCGATTTAAATAGAACAGTATTGTGTGACCGTGCACTTTTAGTGAATTGTTGTATTTTGGATTAGTAGTGGCCTTAGAATATAAATATCACGCCTGGTACACGCATTTTTAAAAGGAAAATAAATCGTAGATAACCTCAACCGTAAATTATCGATTTTTCAAAAACCTCGTATTTCTTTAACAAACTCTACCCCCTTTGCACTGCTCTATGACGTTGACTATCTTAATATCTTTTCATTTTTTAAAATCAATTCGTTATACAAGGTGTAAGCTATTTTCCCCAACACGTGTATTTTTGTACAATTTTTATAAAAACATGCAACAAATATTTTGAAATTTCTTAAATTATCACTTCCTTCTGTATTTTTATTTAAAAATCTCCACACTTGTGTAGGTAATTTCATAATTATACCCATATTTCACGCTTTTCAACGAAATGGTTTTCACTTGAATTTTCCTACTTAGATGACCCTTAAGGAATAAATGGTTGTGAAACTGGGGCCAGGTCATTTAACATTATGCTTCTGGATTGTGGTTTGGAGGTGGATTAGTATGTTTGTTTTTGATTTCTAATAGTCAGGTGGACCATATTTGGGGTGGATATTGGGCCCCATTCACAATTAAAAATTTTATGATTTTTACAGAAACACCAAGTTGATTTTCATAATTTTCATTTATATCCAGGCAGTCAGTTCAGGGATGGTGGAATAAAATGGAGCGTCCAGCGTAAGCCTCTACCTTCAGCAACCAAACTGACAAGCTTTCCCTTGTTAGGATCTACTCAGAATGATATTTTTAATCCATAATGCAGGCTTTACCTGACCACTTAGCCACGGTGGCCCCTTTTTATATGAGAGGTCACTACAGCAGGTTTTACTGTAACCAGAAAACTATCGACACAGCTAACTAATGAAGTTGTAAAAACTACAGTTAAGAACATAATGGCTCATTTTTTCAGGTTTTAGCCTGTCTTAAAAAATTATTCACTTATTTGTTAAATTGGTTTACTTTGTACAGCAGGTTTTCCTGTATCAAAAGCTAGACAAAGAATTTATAAGAACATAATGGCCCATTCTTCTGGTCTTTAAAGAAGAGCGATTTTGTTTTATATGAGTGGTCACTACAGCAGGTTTTTTACTGTAACCAGAAAATTCTTGACATAGCAAACTAATAAAGTTGTAAAAAATACAGTTAAGAACATAACAGACCATTTTTTCAGGTTTCCACAAGTTTGTTACTTTTCTCAAAACATATTAGCCAATGGCGAGTCTGGCTATCAGCTACACAGCTAGCTTTTGAAGTTGTAAAAACTAGTTAAGAATATAATAATTCTTTGTAGAAGGGCAAATTGTTTTTATATAAGTGGTCACTACAACAGGTTTTACTATATTCAGAAAACTATCAAAAATGCTAAGTAATGAAGATGTAAAAACTGCAGAGTTAAGAACATAATGACCTATGTCCTAGTCCTTTTTAAAGTTTTTTTCACAAATTTGCTAAAACGTGTTACTTTTTCAAATATTTCTCAGAAAATAGTAGCCAATGGTGATTCTGGCTATCAGCTACACCACTCGGCTAATGAAGTTGTAAAAACTAGATTTCAGATCATAACAGCCCATATTTTGATCTTTTTAACAGTATTTTTTCACAAATTTGCTAAATTGAGTTACTTTTTCAAAGAATTTCTCAGAAAATAGTAGCCAATGGTGATTCTGGCTATCAGCTACACCACTCGGCTAATGAAGTTGTAAAAACTAGATTTAAGAACATAATGACCATCCTTATCAACTCCAGATGTATATATAAATACTTGATAAGTGGATAAAAATGAACTTCAAAGATAAATTATACGGACCATGCTAACAGGAAATGGTCAGTAAGATACAGAAATAAAAATAACTCTAATGTCCATCAAATAAAGATTAGTCATTAACTGACCACATGTATGGCCAGAGATACTGACCATACCAAATCTGCTGGACTTTCTGTTTTGAGTTTCAATAAACATTTGTCTGCGAGAGTTTGTAAGCCATTACCATATCAAGTCTTTTGGACTCTCTGTTTGGAGTTTCAATAAACATTTGTCTGAAAACATTGTTTGGTCAATCGGGAACATATCCCAGATTTCTTTACTAAATGGCATTAAATAAATGACAAGAATTTGATAAAATCATATACAGTAAAACCTGGATTCATCGCCACCAATTGTTCAGTCAAATTTTGGCGTTATAAAGGGGTTTGGCGATAAATTGGGGGAGGCGGATAAAGAAAAACATAAACAAAATGGATTTTGGGACTTCAAAATATTGTGGCAATAAGCGAGTTGGCAAAGTTATCGGGGGCATTATAACGAGGTTTTACTGTATATTCCAGATATATTTCATGTCCCACAGTTCCATGTTCTTTTTATCTTTATTTTAATTTCATATGAGCTGGGCATAGCTAGCAAGACAGGAGCACCTGGCCTCACTTCCCTGGTAGACATTCCACAAGTTTAACTTAATTTGCCAGTTTTCAAAGATTTTACTTAGCTTTTATGATTTTCATTTGTCCATGTCCAAAAACAAGTTTGTGTCTGATATCTCAATTCAACTAAGATTGGTTGGTTGAATGTTGCTTAACGTCGCATCAGCAATTTTTCAGCTATTCGTGACGAGAACCATTTTCTTAATTTCAATGGATTAATATATGAACAATTTTGTGTATGCATGTGAAGTGTGAGTGTGATGTATGGTCTGCTTTGTACTAGCGACTTTAACATGCTAGCTCACGGATTCAGTACGCCGCAGACAAGCGTACCACTCCCCCAGTTCATTATATTGATACCAGGTGAATCAGTAAAGGCCAACGGCAAGGAAAATTCATTTTCCCACATGTGGTCCCAGCGGGACTCAAACTCACAGTGGTGAGAGACCCTGGATTTGAAGACTGACTTCTTATCCATTAGGCCATCACAGCTTCACAGAAATCAACAAAGAGAGTAAATCTTTGATTCATTGTCACCATATGTTTGGTTAGATTATGGCATTATAAAAGGGTTTGCAATAAATTGAGGGATACATATAAAGAACACCATTAATGAATTGTGAAATTACAAAATACAAGTTCAAAATAGTGTGGAAATAAACAGCAAAATGGGGTGAAATAATGGTGTTAAACACCCCAGTCAAGATTCTTTAATTTACATTCAGTTGGTCAGTTTTGATATGATGTAGGAAACTGGAGTGCCCATAAAAACACACAAGGTCCACATATGAATAAATCAACAACACATCAATTGATTAAAGGATTCTATGCTGACCGATATTAATATATCAATGTACTGTAGATCACATACAGAAAATCCTATAAATACGGTTAATGTTAGTTTATGTCTGTAATTACACACAAACGATACACTGTGAATTTTGATTTTCATCCAGTCAAGATGTACTTAGCATACATCCCAGTGATACACTACGATTTTTGATTTTACCTAGCAAACATCCCAGGCGTGTTATATACTTTGTCCCTCTGATATGCCTCTTATCAATTTTCACTCACTAATTTGCCAATAACTTTCTTTATTCTTCGCCTTCTTTAGGATATACAGCTGTTTACATTGCTATAATTATTCCCGCTAGTTACTCTAACTACATAATTACAATTCCAGATAGCTGTGAATAAAATGATGCAACTGTTTCACCTTAAATAACTTCAAATGTAGAGATAACGAGAGGTTCTTATAGTAGGTTTAAGACCCAAATAAAACCATTTGATTTTTTTTAATGTGTGGCCAAGTGGTTCATGCCAGTCTCTTGATCTAAAGGTCATGTGTTATAATACTCATTCCCAGAGATAAACAAGAGGTTCTTGCAGTATGTGCAAGACAAAACAAAATTGATTCAATGGAAATTTCTGGCCAAGTGGTTCATTCCATAGGCTCCTAATCTAAGACTTATGTAACCGTTTATATTTCTATAATTATTAACGCAAGTTACCCTTACTACATAATTACAATCGAGATAGCTGTGAATAAAATGATGCATCTCAAATAACTTCAAATGTGGAGATAGTGAGAGGTTCTTATAGAAGGTTGAAGTCACAAGATCTTAGTTTTAATATGAAAATGTGTGGCCAAGTAGTTCATGTCACACACTCTTGAACTAAAGGTTATGTGTCATATTGCTCACATGCAGAGATAACGAGGGGTTCTAATGATAGGTTCTTAGATTCTATATGGAAATGTGTGGCCAAGTGATTCATGCCACGGGCTCCTGATCTAAGGGTTATGTGTCACATTGCTCAAATGTGGAGATAAAGTGAGGTTCTTATAGTTTGCATATAAGATAATTATGAAATCCATGATTGTATGGAAATGTGTAGCCAAGTGGTTCATGCCACAGGCTCCTGATCGTGGATTATGAAACTGTAGTTCTACAATTATCTAAACCAGTTCCCTAACTATATATAATTACACTTCTAGATTGCTATATTTAAAATGATGCAACTCATTCACATCAAATAACTTCAAAATTGGAGATAACAAGAGGTTCTTACAGTATGCACAAGTAAAATAAAATCAGTGTTCAATTAAGAAGGGACCATGGGGCCACTGATCCCTTATTTTAATAAATGACCCCACTGTTAAGGCCTTAGTGGGCCATATTTAACATTATATGACTGCAAAAATATTTGTTATAGTAATTAGACAAAAAGTTTTGAAATACAGTGAAACCTGTCTATAAAGGCCACTCAAGGGAACCAGTAAAAGTTACCTTTATGGACAGGTGGCATTTATATACAGGTTCAAATAATATGAACAAAGAACAATTGGGATACAATTCTACTGGCCTTTATAAACAGGTGTCCCTTATACAGAGGTGGCCTTTAAGGCAGGTTCGACTGTACTGTAAAGGGGATTATTTTCGCAGGGTGAAAATTTCGCAATTTCTGAAATCTGACATTTCGCGTTGGTGTAATTTCCGCGTTACTGATATAAGTAGGTTAATATTCTGTATATTATGATATATAAACCTGTATAGTTGTCATTTTCGTGTGGGTAAAAATTTCGCGGTAATTTCTTTAGCGCAAAATAAGCGAAAATTTCCCCCTTTACAGTAGTCAAACCTATCTATCGAGAACACCTTAGGGAACCAGTAAAAATGGTCTTTATGGGAAGGTGGTCCTTATATACAGGTTCAAATAACATAAAGAAAGAGCAATTGGGATAAAATTTCAATGGCCTTTCTTTACATGCAGATGGCTCTTATATAAAGGTGGCCTTACATGCAGGTTGGACTGTGTCCCCCCTCTCAAAAATTATAGATTAAACACTGTAAAATCTTTGGAGTCAATAGAAACGGTGGCCAACTGGTTCATGCCACAGACCCCTGATCTAAGAGATATGTGTCACATCGCTCCAGTCCACATACTAGTAGCTTCTACATCAATGAGTTCCCAAATGAAACCTTGGGGTTATCAATGTAATTAATAATCCATATTAAACTGCTTAAATTTTACAATTACAAGGCTCTTGGTCCCATTCACTAAAGACTGAGGCCCTATTGGTCTTTTAACACTTTTGTGCCAGTGGCAAGCTGGTTTAACTATTGAAATTTGGTATTTTGCTCAAAGAAATTTTGCCTTTGTTCCACTAAAATTACTGAAAAAATTCCCTTAGACCATAAAGAAAATGTAGGTTTTTAATCTTAAAGGAAAAATTTCGCGGTAATTTCTTTAGCGCAAAATAAGCGAAAATTTCCCCCTTTACAGTAGTCAAACCTATCTATCGAGAACACCTTAGGGAACCAGTAAAAATGGTCTTTATGGGAAGGTGGTCCTTATATACAGGTTCAAATAACATAAAGAAAGAGCAATTGGGATAAAATTTCAATGGCCTTTCTTTACATGCAGATGGCTCTTATATAAAGGTGGCCTTACATGCAGGTTGGACTGTGTCCCCCCTCTCAAAAATTATAGATTAAACACTGTAAAATCTTTGGAGTCAATAGAAACGGTGGCCAACTGGTTCATGCCACAGACCCCTGATCTAAGAGATATGTGTCACATCGCTCCAGTCCACATACTAGTAGCTTCTACATCAATGAGTTCCCAAATGAAACCTTGGGGTTATCAATGTAATTAATAATCCATATTAAACTGCTTAAATTTTACAATTACAAGGCTCTTGGTCCCATTCACTAAAGACTGAGGCCCTATTGGTCTTTTAACACTTTTGTGCCAGTGGCAAGCTGGTTTAACTATTGAAATTTGGTATTTTGCTCAAAGAAATTTTGCCTTTGTTCCACTAAAATTACTGAAAAAATTCCCTTAGACCATAAAGAAAATGTAGGTTTTTAATCTTAAAGGAAATCTTTATTGCTAGGATAAGATTCTCAAAATTATCCTTAAATCTTGATAATTTTATGCCATAGCCACAACTGACAGACAAAATAAGCTAGGTAATGTGCTGTACCTTGCCTCCTGGTCCCCAAAACCACTGTAGTAGCTCAGTTGTTAGTGTGCTCACTCCATAAGTAGAAGATCGTGGGTTCAAACCCCAACCAGGTCTGAACCAAGACTTGAAAGTGGGAAGTGACTGTTCTTTCACCAAGCATTCAGCATTATGAAATGAAAGTCACCCATAGTCCTGGACCCACCACTGGGCACTAGTGCCATGTGTATCCTTGGAACTCTGGATGATTTTACCCTCATTTCACTAAAACGGTAGTTTCCCCCCAAAAGCTAGACAAAATAGACTTAATTCCAATACAAACAGGCAAACTATTTTCGTACATATATTTATACATCTGTGATCAGTCTTGTTTAAATAAAATAAATAAAACAGTCAACTCAGATAATTCTTCAACTTCTTCTGATTGTAACTGATTTATCTTAAGTTAAGTATATACCTCATTAACAAATTAAATTAATTAACTAAACAAGCACCTGTCAATTCTCTCAAGTCAGGAGAGAACACAGACTCGAGACCCTCACAATTTTCATGACTCAAGAAAAGCATTTTTTTAAAAGATACTAATTTTGTGCTTTTGAATTTTTGTCTACAGGGGCTTAGGCACATGAAAAAAAATTATCTTTGCAGCTGGTTATGCAAAATAAATATGACGACTTAGCACTTTTGAAATTTCTGTTCTAAATTTAAGAAGGCTTATTAAGACACATGGGGAGTTTTCATATTTGAAGCTAGTTATGTAAATAAAAAATATACTGATTTGTGCTTTTGAAATTTCAGTTCTGGATTCAAGAGTGTATGAGATATATGATTGAGCGGGGCCTTGGTGGCAAAGTGCTCTATACCCAACACTTATGTATAGCAATACCTCTCAATCCCTAGGTTCTATACCCCTCAATTCCTAGGTTCTATACCTCTCAATCCCTAGGTTCTATACCCCTCAATCCCTAGGTTCTAATTCTAGTCAGGACAGGTTCTGGTGAAAGGGTTTTTTAGCTTACTTGTTGAAGGTCAGTAGTTTTCTCTGGACTCTCTGGTTTGATCCATCACCCTTGAACTGACCGACATATACACGTAAGTGAAAGAATCTTAACTGGGGCTTATAACACCATTACTCTGCTGCACTCTTAATATGATAGAGAGATAACTAAAATAGGTGTATATAAAGAGATGGCCCTTGGATGCCAAGTGGTTTTCACAAGTGGTCTGGAGACCACACTTACGGATCACAATGTCTCCCAATCCCTAGGTTGTAACTCAGTAAATCTGGCGAGTGTTTGTCAGTTTGTTTGTCAAAGACTGTTTGTTTTCTTCAGGCACTCTTGTTTCCTCCAATATCCTTAAACTGACCATTTTCATATAAGAGTTGAGTAATGGTGTTTAACGTCCCAGTCAAGACGTCGAGACGTCACCAGCTATAGGCGAAGGTGCAGAAAATTTGCATGTGCGTTGCGCTAATGGCATTATACAGCAGGGTTCTTTATTGTGCCAAGCCTACCAAGACACGGGACCTCGTTTATTTTAAGTTCCCATCCGAAAGAACCGTGACTTTCATTTGGTAATGCCGAGTGCTTGGCGAAAGAACAGTCACTACCCACTTTTAAGTCTTGGGTCAGACCCGGCCGGGGTTCGAACCCATGACCTCCCACTTACGGAGCAAGCACTCTACCAACTGAGCTACCGCAGTGGTATATTTCCATATAAGTGAAAGAATCTTGACTTGGGCTTAAAACTTCATTACAGTGCTCTACTCCACTGTAAATATCAAGATAAATAAAAATAGCTGTATATACAGACACAGCCACACAGGTACTACACTTTTATCTCAATTAATTACATACTTCATTAACACATTAGAAATTTATCAATTAAACTAAACAGGTTCCTGCCAATGACCTCTTGAGGGGGTTTTCAACAGTGAAAGGGGGGAGAGTACCAGTAATTAAGAGGTCTTGACAGTGTTTCAATAGTGAAAAGGGAAAAGGGAAATCAAGAGGGCTAAATAGGGCTTAAAAGGACATAAGGGAAATCATGAGGTTCTGGTGGGTTTTCAACAGTAAAAAAAGCACAATCATGGGAGCTTTATGGAATTTATAACAAAGTTTATCAATTTAACTAAATAGGTACCTGTCAATGGACTCTTTAGGGGGGTTTCAACAGTGAAGGAGAGAAAGAGTAATCATTGAGGTCATGACAGGGTTTTTATTGGTGTTGGGGGAAAAGGGTAACCAAGAGGGTCTGGTGGGTTTTCAACAGTAAATGGGGGAAATGGGAATTGTGTTGGTTTGATAGGGTTTAAAGGGGAAAAAGGAAATCGAGAGGGTCTGATAGGTTTTCAATAGTGAAAAGAAAAAAACACAAGTCATGAGGGTCTTTTCATTAAGAGTTTTCAACAATGAAAAGGGAAAAAATTAAGTTGTGAGGTCTTCAGATGGGATTTTCAACAATGAAAAGGGAAAAAGGGAAATCATAAAGGGTTTAAAGGGAAAAAAGGAAATCAAGAGGGCTTGATGGATTTTTCAACAGTGATTTATCAATTAAAAATCATCAAAAGTTACCTTTGAGGTCTTGACAGGGTTTTTCAACAGTGAAAGGGAAAAAAGAACATTATGGGGGCTAGGGAGAGGAGAGATAAGTAAAATTCACATGGACCTTCAACAGCAAAAATGCCTTATAATACAAATATTGATTTATATGGTAAATTGTCTATGTTTGGGATGTTTTAAGGAAAATGTGTTTCCTAAACATTAAAAGTGTGTAGACTATTTTATGCATTTCTGTATATTTACTAAATCTGCATTCAGTCAGTCCATGCAGATAAATAAAATAAATACAGCAGCAGATATAAATATATATATGTACATACACAGACCGAGACTCCACTTTATCTAAAGTTAATTACATACCTCATTAACTAATTACAGATTAATTCATTAACTAAGAGTACCTGTCAATCCCTCTTCTCACTGCAGGCCAGCAGCATCTGTGTATCAAATCCTACCCAGAATTCCTGGAGTATTTCCTGTTGGTAATCTTGGTAATCCCACAATACACTATAAAAAATACAAGATATGTGTGTATTAAGACCAAAATACAAGGTTAAGGTCAGGGAACCAGAAATCTTGTCTTAGATTACAGCAACACACACAGGCCATAGTAACCCTGTCTATCTCTCAGGCACAATCTTTATACATATATATGTGTGTACAGCATTCAGATTGATATAGCTGTCCCATCTATATACAACATTTTATCCTAGAAAATATCATAAAAACTGAAAATCTCACTCAAATGTTGAAAAACTTTTATTTTAATTTTTTGGAATATCTTTCCAAATTATATAAATTTTGCACATACCGGTACTTTCTCAGTTAAAGGCATACCAGAAAACATATGGTCATGGGCAGGTTTAATCTATAAGTATGTAGTACATTTTGTATTCTTATTGATGTAGTAGCTATCCCATCTGATACACCACACGTTACCCCAATTTCGTCTCGATAGAAAATTTCACATAAAACAGTGAAATATCTCATTTAAATGTTGTTAACTTTTATTGTAATTTTTTGGAATATATTTCCGAATTATATAAATTATACACATACTTTTATAGTTATAAGCATACTAGAAAATATGGTATTGGTAAAAATACCGAAGAAAAAAAATTATTTCTAAATGCAGTGATTTTGTTACATTTTTAAAAACTACCTTCTGGCTTTAAAATTGGAAAAATGCGATGTTCTGAAATAGAGCCACTACATTCTAACCTACTTTGATTTGGGAATTATAGTGATCAAATTGGGAATTTTTTCCCTCAGGAGAAACTACCTTATTTCCTAGTAATTTAAGGCAAATAAAAACACTGTAATGTAGATAGTTCCATCTTGAATTTCCATTGTGGGTCCTGCAGTAGACCTCTATAGATTATCCACAATCTGATGGAAAGGTATACAAGGGTATATGTTTATAAAAAATAAATTCCAAGGAGACATATATACAGTTGAACCTGCCTTAAAAGCAACTTCTATATATTCCTTCACCTCTGTATAAAGGCCACCTGCTTATAAAGGCCAGTAGAATTGTACCTAATTGCTCTTTATTCATATTATTTGAACCTGTATATAAAGGCCACTTTTACTGATTCCCTTGGGTGGCCTTTATAGACAGGTTTGACTGTATATACAAATGGCAACTTGCTATTATTACCATCTATACATTTTTAGAACCACTCATGTTATAAACAGTGCACCACCACTTTGCTTTTTGTCAACCTATACATGTCAATCAAAGTGTCTAGCTGAGTCAATATTAAAGTTCTAAAACATGTTTGATAGTTCAAAACCATGCACTCATTAAAGAATTTAAAAAGGGCTTACAATCTTCAGTATCACTGAAGTGGAGTGGAGTGGAGCCGAGTTATATTAATGTATTAATGTTTTAAGCTCCAGTCAAAATTCCTGCACTTAATATTGAAGTGGCAAAACCTGAGTGCTCAGAGAAAACCTCCAACCTTCAGCAAATGAACTGAAAAACTTTCACACTCTTAAGTCTGAGAATTAAACAAACCTAATGTTATCTTCGGACCACTAGGAAACCAAGCACCCAACAATTTTATTGAAAAATTAAAAACAAAAACAATTTTTTACCTTTGCCCTCAAAATCAAAAGTGTTCTTTGGTTTTTTTCTGTTGTATTTCCATTGTGGGTCCCTCAGTAAGCTTTAATAAATAGACATAAAAATTTAAATTTTTTTTTTTTATCTTTGCCCTGAAAATCAAAGATGGCATTTAAGGCAGTTATACTGCAGTTGCATGAAGGAAAAGTTTTTGAAAAAACTGAAATTGATTACCATACGATAAATTTGGCAATATCATGTTTTAATCCCCCAATGATGGAATTATAATGGGAGGTCAAAACACAGTTAGATATTTATCCACTTTGCTCTATTCTGTGCCAGCCTCTCCAAAAGTTGCTGATGTTGTCTCCATTTCTGCTTCTACATGTGTTCTTTGGCTTTTTTCTGTTGTATTTCCATTGTGGCCCCGTAGCAAGCTTTAATAAATAGACATAAAAAATAACTCACCTTTCACAAGCAAAAAGTGGCATGTAAGACAGTTATATAGTTTATTAAAGGAGGGATGTTTAACAAGTTGAAATTGATTACCAATGATTACTTTGGCAATATCGTGTTTTAATCCCCCAGTGAAAACCAATGATTTTTCCTTTGTGAAAATAGTGTCTTCTAGGTGACAAAATATAATCACTATGACATCAGATAACAATGTTATCATGATTAAACACAGAAGACATTTCAATTTCAATAAGAGATCAAAACAGGACGCTGTCATTAATGTTTAGTGTATCCATTACCTTGTTGCATTGAAATTCATGAAAATGAAATTTAAGTTTTACTGGTATAAGGGAGATAACTCTAGCAACTCAATTGAAAGTAGCATTTTGACTGATCAAGGGCAATGATAATGAATCAAATTAAATAATTGGCATCATTAATTTTAAGTTCTTGTGTAAAGAAAACCCCAAGAAAGGAGATCCCATTTGTACTCCACCACTATCGTAGCTCAGTTGGTAGAGTGATTGCTCCATGTGTAGAAGGTTATGGGTTTGAACCCATCCAGGTCTGACTAAGTCAGTACATGTTCTTTTGTCAAGCACTTGGTATTGAAGCTTTAAATTTGAGTTTCTAAATCCTGCTCGTTGAGAAATAACCTGAATGGATGCTGTGCACACTGTGTGATTTGTGAAGCAATGCTTCTAATTAAATATTTGACAGCATTTTAACGACTTAAATACATGTACATGTAATGTTATTTATTTTCCAAATAAAAAAATCAAATTAAAATGCACAAAGATACAATTACTGCAAAATTGGGCATTGCAAACATCAGCACCACTACATGACTTGTCATAACCCAGACATTTAGCACCCTAGTGGGCAACTGGGTAAATGAGAAAAAACCTGACCGATTTTTCAACCTTCAACCAATGAATTCATTAGAAATTTGTAAAATTGAATTATTTACATATTTAAACACCAATGATTTTTGTTACAGAAAACAAAGAAAGTATCAAAGAACCATCACTGCACAATTTCCCCGAGCCCACTGCAAAGGGAAAAATTTTTTATCACTGGTGTAAAACTGATATAAACAAAATACTTTTTATTGGCATGTAATACCCCATGTACTAAACCCATTTGATTTGTACCCTCCACTAATAATTTAGACTAAAAAAGCTAAAATGACTAAATAAAGCCATCTTGAACATTTTAGGAACTTTTTATATAGAATTTAATTATTGGGTAGAGGGAGTACAAAACAATTTCTTACCAAAATAAAATAATATCTAAATCAATTTTGAGTTTTGAGCCCACAATTTGCAGCTTTAACAAATGCTAGTTCATTTGATACAAGAAAAAATTATTTTCGAGAAAAATAACCAGGTGGCCAAGATTTGCAAAACCTGAGACCTCACACAATGGTACATGTTAATTGCTCTACCAACTGAGCTAACTAGACTGATATATATATATATATATATATTCCTCAAGTTTATCTCAAAATTCAGTCTTATAAATCTCACCCAAATTTCATGTCTGTAGCAAAATTGTGTCAGCCCCATTGAAGAGCCATGATATACATATACTTTATGGTCCATATTTATTTTAGACCAAGTTTGATCCTCAACTGGAGTACCGTGGTAGCTTAGTTGGTAGAGTGCTCACTCCATAAGTGGGAGGTCGTGGGTTCGAACCCCAACTGGGTCTGATCCCAAGACTTGAAAATCGGTAGTGACTGTTCTTTCGCCAAGCACTCTGCATCATGAAATAAAAGTCACAGTTCTTTCGGATGGGAACTTAAAATAAACGAGGCCCCATGACACAGTAAGCACGATAAAGAACCCTGCTGTATAATGCCATCAGCGCAACACACAGGCAAAATTTCTGCACCTTCGCCTATAGCTGGCAACATCTTAATATAAGTGAAATAGTTTCAACTTGGATATCAAACACCATTACTCAGCTCAACTCAACCTGGGTATTTGAGACAGCAAGGGCCTGGAATGTTGGCCTGGCTTGAGCCAGTTTAGTTAAAAATGATGGGTGGCACTAGAGGCCAAACCAAGGACCTATAGACATAAGCTATGTAACCTGGAATTATACAGAAATATAAGCATCATACTTCTACACCACTCGGGCTCCTTACACATTTCTACTTTTTTTACTAGTTTTAGTAAGATGGCATTAACTTTGTGGTGCCCAAAATTGTTGATTTAAACTTACCCTTGTTTTTGGTGGTAAATTTTTCCTTTACAAAACAAGTGGATAGCATCATGAGATGATTTCGTATACATTACCACAGGTAAATTTATGTAATTTTCTACATAACCACAATCCCCACAACAAACTGCCGCCATCTTGGTTAACCCGAGTTTTTGTATGTATCCCGTCTAGGTGATTCCAATCAAAATATTTTAATAAATAATTAATTCCTGAATTGTTTGGTTTTGACACTTTGTATCTGATGAAAACTGCAATCTATTAAAACGAATGAAAACAGACTCGCCCTTTTCTGTCCACATAACAGCTGATCTCAGCCACGTGACAGGAAACCAGGCTAGTGTAATACAGAAATCACGGTGGAAAAATGCGTGAATGTAACAGCAAATCGCTAACGACTGCCGGTGTTGTTTCATTCACGTTGGTTCGTTCGTTTATTTATTTATTTATTTATTTATTTATTTATTTATTTATTGATATAATGAGTTTCCATTATTTACTTACTTTCTTACTCACTCACTCACTCACGTACGTACGTACGTACGTACTTACTTACTTACTTACTTACTTACTTACTTACTCACTCACTCACTCACTCACTCACTCACTCACTCACTCACTCACTCACTCACTCACTCACTTACTTACTTACTTACTTACTTACTTACTTACTTACTTACTTTTACTTACTTACTTACTTACTTACTTACTTACTTACTTACTTACTTACTTACTTACTTACTTATTGGTATCAAGAGTTTCCATTCTATGTGAATGTTTAAAAAAAGTTTTACTCATGTTCAAGATGGTTCTATTCCTTCACTTTATTTGAAGACATTTTTAGTCAAAATTATAAATAAACGTTGTAAATGTCTTAAAGTTTTTATTAACATTTACGAGACAAAAAAGACCCTTATCATAATAGCAACAAGATTGATTGAGTGAAATGGGTTTTACGTCCCAGTCGAAAATATTTCACTTGTATCGAGACGTCACCAGCTATAGGTGAAGCGGCAGAAATTTTTTATCTTCCCAGTGACACGGAACATTGGTTTTAATGTTTCTTAGACTGAAAGACCCTTGACTAAAAGACGGGTGTGGCTTGCGAAAGAAAAGTCACTACCTATTCTTAAGTCCTAGTGAGACCCAGTCGGAGTTCGAACCCAAGACCTCCCTCATACGAAGCGAGCACTCTACCAAGAGATAGTGTGGTGGTCTTCCCGTCAACAAGACAAAAAGCTAAGCAACTTGAACCACAGCAAAGCGTTTATATCTCGAAGGCAAACTGGAAAAAAACTTGAAAAAAAGAAAACAGCAGACACACTGGACAAGATATATAATCAAAATGCAAATGTTGAATGAGTATGAACACATTCAAAACAGAAATCACAAAACCCCAGACAAACACATTCAACAAGAACATCTAGAAACTTTTAAAACACAAACAAAGACTATACCAAAGCCCCAAGAAACACAAAAACTTGAAAGATTATCAACACCATCAAAAAGAATGTAACTGAGAAATAAGACGGGAGTGGGTACACATAAGTGAGAATGATTGAAATGACATATACCACATTTTTAAATAAAATAATAAAATACATTTAAAAGTGGTATATGACAGAAACAAAACTATTTTGGAAGTACCGGTACATTAAATACATCAAAACGACTCTATTGGAGTAGCACCACTCAAAGACCAAGATAAGCTAATCACCAACAACAAAGAAAAGGCCGAACTATCGGTGAAACCATTCCAATCTGTTTGCACAAACTGAGACACAACAAACACGCTTCCAAAAAGAACAAAACTTGTAACAGACAATCTCCCAACACTGATCATCACTACAAAAAGTGCAATAAAACTTCCTGGACCCTGGACAAAACATCCAAAATGAATTGGGCCTGGTCTCACGAAAATATTTCAAAAATCAGTAGACTGACCAACTACGTACTATCAGATTGGCTAAACGCACGAATTAGACCTTAAAAACCGAAGCCCTATGTCACGGCAGGTGTGGCACATTTAAAAAGAACCATCCCTGCAAGTTGCCTTGAGTGCCCTGCAAAGGTAAACATTTCCTCCACTTCATCTATAGCTGGTGACGTCTCGATATGAGTGAAATATTCTTGACTGAGACGTAAAACCCCATTCATTAAAAAAGGAGACAACATGTGAGTTGAGTAATGGTGTTTAACGTCCAGTCAAAAATATTTCACTTGTGACGAGACGCCGCAAACTATAGGCGAAAGTACAGAAAGTTTGCCTGTGCGTTGCGCTGATGGCATTATACAGCAGGGTTCTTTATACGGTGCCATGCCTTTCGTGACACGAGACCTCGTTTATTTTACGTCCCCATGCGAAAGAACCGTGATGTTTCATCTCGTAATACCGAGTGCTTGGGGGAAAACACTCACTATCCACTTTCAAGGCATGGGTCACACCCAGTCGGGGTTCGAACCCACGAGCATTCCCATTTCAAGTTAAAGAGCAAGCATTCTACCAAACTGAGCTACCGTAGTTGTGAAATCTTATGACAATGGTATAAAAACAAACGTTGCTGTACTTGATTTCTCAAAAAGTATTCGAAATTGTGCCACATAATAAATTGCTGCACACACTCAAGCAGTATGGGATCCGTGGTGCCTGCCATCAATGCCAGTGAGGAATTCTTAAAAAAATACAAAACAAAAAAATACATAAACAAACAAACACACAAGGCCTAAATGTCAGTATCTTCAAACAATCATGATCTGTGGACAAAAATGCATCAACTTTGAACATTCAAATGTTTTCGATTACAGAGAGTGAACAATTTAGAAACTCTTCAGTTTTCATCAAAACAGTGCTTAACTGATACCACCTGGATGAAGAAATTGTGGATGCTAAAACAACTAGAGGTTTTCAAAAGGTCATGACTTCAAAATTGCTGCTAAATAACATCTAGCAGCATTCCGAGTCTCTCTCTCTCTCTCTCTTCTCTTCTCTCTCTCTCTCTCTCTCTCTCTTTCTCTCTCTCTATCTCTCGTTTGATCGTGAGGATTGGATCCATCATTGAACCTTTACAGATACAGATCTACATGCGACACAGTGGCATCCATATTAGCCACCGGATCCATGAATGTTTCATTAGAATTTTGAATTTGTTTAGGACAGTATGTTTTGCGTAGTGATATAAATTCAGTCGTTGTTTTGGCACCGGGGAATTATACAATACAATGCCCTGTAATTTTAACTCTTGGAATTTTGTATTTTATACCTAAAGAAAGTTGCATGTAACATCTGAACATTTGAATTGATTACTTTCATTATTTTCCGTTTTTTATTTATTTATTATTTATTTATTTATTTATTTATTTATTTATTTATTTATTATTATATGTCAATTATTTATAATTCCGTTCATAACTTCTATTTTTATTTAATAATTTCCTAATTTCCCTAAAAATCAATATTCCGTACAAATCGCCGACCGGTTCGTTTTCGATTTAGATTTTACAAACCTACAAAAAATTAATGACATCCGGGCACTTGTCAATGCTCTCCGACGGCCATATTTATCCTGGAAAAATATAAACAATCAGCTATTTTTTTGTTCAAAGCATAGTGAAGGGGATGGAAATATTAGTGGACAAATAGAAATACTTGAAGAATGGAATGAGGTCACCTCATTCGAAGATGAACATATAACTTTACCCGCTGCGGCCCTTTTCCTCAAATCACTTGAAAATTCAGGTCGAAATATTTTCAGTTTTTGCCAGAACACAGATTGGGGCCGATTTTCAGTCGTCACAATGTCTAGATCCTGTGTTGTCATGTTAAAGGGATTTATAATTCTAATACAACTTATTGGTAAGTATCAAACTGGTGTAAAATTTAACATTTGCTCGTGTAAATGATCGAAACATTGTTTTAATTATTTTCAATGAAAATGTATCCGACCATAAAAATTTGGTATCCCCCCTGCTCATAATGTAAGCCATGTACTATGTATAATATTGTGCTACTTTGTTTAATTTCTATATTTTGTTGTAATGTATTAGTTTAATACTACTTCATGTATTGTTTTTGAGTTTTTCGCTATCTGTGAGGAAATGAATGATATACAAGGGGTTTACAACGTCAAAAATTTGGTAGCCGAATTTCCAAAATTTGTGAAAATGTAATCCTCTTCGAAGTTTTTTTCACAAATTTATTAAACCTAAGTTATTTTTGAAAGAATTTGTTATAAATTAGTAGCCATTGGTGATTTTTGGCCACTAGGAATGGCAACGTTGGGGATACATCCGATACAGAATAAGTTAACAGCAGTGACACCCTGTAAAACTTGTCCATCAATGATCAGTTGGGTTCGTAAGTAGACCATATGATACCTCTTAGTGTTTGTGTGGAACTTAGGTGGTTGTATCTCTGCAGATGACAATAAAAGCTACCACATCAGGGATGTCAATAGAATACGTAAATCACATCCCTACTCCTACAGACACATCTACACATCAAAGGACAACTACAAATATTCATTTTTTCCATTTACAATTATTCAATGGAATCTCTTACCGGCCTATATACAGTCACCAACCATCGACACCTTCAGAGAACAACTATCCTACGTTGTCCTGAACAAAATCCAAAGAAAATAAACCCTTAACAACATGTACATAGTTTTAATCACTATTTAGTTTTTTTTGTTTTTGTTTTCTCACTTGCACGTCAAACTGCATACTTAAATCAAAAATTTTTTCATATTCCACGCATGCGAACAGTATGTAATCTTCTATTAAGAAGGAATATTGTATATTGAAAGAAGAAGAAGCTGATAGCCAGTGAAAAATGTCTGCTATTTCTCTAAAAAAAAAAGATGCCGGCCATTTTATATTCCATGTTATTTAAATCTAATGTCCACTTAGATTTTTGTGTCAATAAACTGCCAAATACTTTTACCTGATTGACCACGCTTTATGACACTCACTTCAAGAAAAATGAAGAAATGTATAAACAGTTACATAGATACAAAAATATATGTTAACTGTTTATACCTGTGTAACAAGAGGTGACAACCAAAACAATCCATTTCCTCACAGAGTGCCTTGTCTGAGGATGGAATCTGAGGCTGACTGTCCCAGATGAAAGGAATCATTCTACCACAAGGCTAAAAGATCCAGACCAGAAAGTCTGGTAGTAAATCACTCTGTCATACCATACTGGTTATCATAGCATACTTGTTCAAAGGACACTGGGTTGAAAAGGAAAAATAGTGAAGGCTTTGAGTATGATATGAGTCAGGCTTATGATGTATCAATTGTCCATAAATTCTGTGTGTTCTTGACATAATTCAAAAAAGTTATGGTTTATTGGAATAAACATCAGTATCTGAAATCAATTGATTTCACCAGTGTACCACTTGGAAAAATTTGTCTTGTATTCCTGCAATAACGTCGTATCTATGAGAAAATGTCAACTAAGCATTTGAAATAATTGCTCCACACAAACTTATCACTTGGTACATTGGCAAAATCCATCAAGTCATGTGTTAGGTTGGTACTTTGAATGTAAGAATTCTAATAGATATTTTTATATTTTCAGTTGGGTCCTCCATACAAGCTGACAATGAGGAGGACAGACCTGCACTCAAATGTGCCAAGTATAAAAAAGACTGTAAACCGGATGGTACCACAGATTGTCCTAGGGTCATCGATTGTGATCCCATACGAGAACATTGTTTTAGTGCATGGAATAACAGTTCCCAAGGAATTGTGTTACTTCAGCAGGGATGTTGGACAAAGAGTGAATCCTGTTACAGTAAAGAATGTATACAATCTCCTGATATATCATCGCTGAATTTCTGTTGTTGTGAGAGTGACATGTGTAATGCTAATATCACTGCTGTAAACTTCCCTACTACAACGCCAGTAGCTGCTACGGGTAAGGCTTAGACAAAAAATATGTTTTTTTGCTAACACGACTTTCTGACCTAACCAAAAAATTGACTTTCTGACCTAACCAAAAAATTTTATGCCTACTTAAAATTTTTTATTAAATATTTTGACAAGCACAGTTAAATTAAGCATTATTAGTTTTAACCCATATGATCAATGTAGAAACAAACAAAAAATTATGTCTACCAACTTAAAGTTTCCAAAAAGCATAAGATATACATTTTCTTTTTGCCTTAATAATCACTGTTAAATATATATTTGAAAAAATCAACTAGATTTTATTCCATTTCTTATACCAACATTTTGCTCACTTCTTTTCTCGAAAACTATTTGATAGATCTTTATGAAAATTCACAGGATCAATCTTTGGGTGAAAAAGATCTGCCATTGGCTCTTCATATTTTGATCATGCACATTTGGAATAACTTAGATTTCCCAAATGGGGTTTGATTGATTGATTGATTGAATGTGGTTTTATGTCCGAGTTATTTCACTCATATTCAAGATGTCACCAGCTATAGGTGAAGTGACAGGTACTTGGGTTCATAATTTCTTTAGGTCTCTTTCGAAGGGTCTTGTGACTTTGTTTTGGGGATGCTTGAAATGACATGTAATTTCAGTTATAACTTAATTGTATTATTTTTACAGGTATATCACCTAAGGTTACAAGTATTCCTGATAAGCAGGTACTTCTACACACATTATTGTACTCCTTGGTACCTGTCATAGTACTTGTAATAAACGACTTGTACTATATATTTTGTATTTTGACTATTTTACAGGTATATCACCTAAGGTTACAAGTATTCCTGACAAGCAGGTACTTCTACACACATTATTGTACTCCTTGGTACCGATCATAGTACTTGTAATAATCATCGTCGTTATATTCGTCATGTGGAGGTTCTATTCTAAAGATCGCAGGTATGTATTTAATGTATTTTATTGTTAAACCTCTTTAAATTTTGCAGCAATAGACAGTCATTTTGAAATTTATGAATTATTTAATGTATTTTATGAATTAATATCACTACCTTTTTCGTGGCAAAAATATTTATGCTGTTTTGGGTCAAGCCAGCAACCTTTCAGTCAGACTTGTACTTGTAACTTTTATTTCTTTTACATGTTCTTATCAGATCGAATTTCAAGTTTTGGCTAGTTTAATAGTCAAATAATAGCCAAATTTCAGCCTGATTGTCATATTTTCAATACAGGTACCATAGTCTTTCTGCTTTACCTACAAAAAGCTACAACAAACTAGATCCTTTTGGAAGAGATTGTAAAATCTGATGTCTTGTGTCACACTAAGCATGTCATACAAAAGAAACCTTCTTGTATATTGTCATGAGTGCATGGCTAAGGTCAAAATTTCTTGAAGACTATTGAAGTGGTAGAATAGTTAAATTGCTGATCCTAACCATTAAACAAATACAGGTTCAGCCCTTATTAAGTTCATACAAGAAAGGGGTTTTCCTCATTGTAAAATTGTACTGTTTAGTAGCAGTATGATAGGTTTAGTGGTCTGTGATTATGTTAATATATGACATTGTGGGCAAGTATATGAGCACTTATGACAAGCTTTTGACCTTGTTAACAATATGTTTTATAGAGTATTTAGTCTGTTGTTACAGATGTATTGTTTTTAATTTTATTTACATATCATTTGTTATTAAAAATCTTAATATTTTGTTAGATATCCTCATCAACCTATTTCTACAATGGATCCAGAGTTGAACATGCCGCCGTCGCCAGGGCCATTACGACCCATACAACTTGCAGAATTGAGAGCTCATGGTAGATTTGGCGAGGTCTGGAAGGCAAATATGGCCGGGGAATGTGTCGCTGTTAAAATATTCCCTTTCAAAGAGCGCCAGTCTTGGATGACGGAACAAGATATTTATAATCTTCCCCATATGAAACATGACAATATTTTATGCTTCATCGGAGCAGAACGGAGAGAGGAGAATCTTTGGTTGATATCGGAGTTCCACGAAAAAGGTTCACTGTCGGACTACCTCAAGGGAAACTCATTGACATGGAGTGAATTGTGTAAAATAGCAGAATCGATGTCAAAGGGATTGGCATATCTTCACGACGAGGTACCCGGTACTCGCACCTCTGAAGGCAAACCTGCCGTGGCTCATCGAGACTTCAAAAGCAAGAATGTTATTTTGAAAGCAGATTTGACAGCATGTGTTGCTGATTTTGGTCTTGCTATCAAATTTGAACAAGGAAAAAATCCAGGAGAAACTCATGGATTGGTAAGTTGTTTTATAAGGATTGAAATAATTAACTTTCATATTTTTGTTTGCCTAAAACTACTACCAAATAAAGACAGTTTCCCCCATGGGAAAATGACTTAAATTTCCTAATTTGACCACTAAATTTCTCAAAACAACTGTGAGATACAAGCAAATTAAATCTAGTTGTCTGTACTCACAAAATGTTAGATACATGTATTGTCACAATATAACATCTTTGCAAACATGTCAATATGCACTTTACTATATTTCAGAACTTCAAATTTTCCTGATTTTAAAGATGCCTTAGATAGTCTAAAATGTAACAAAATCACTGTAAATTTGGATAATGTAGAAGTTAAAAAGTTCAAACTATCATCTAAAAAAAGTTGATATGGTCAGAACCATAATGAGAATAAAACCCATCAAAACATGTCAAAATCTAGAATATTTTATTCAATGAAAATTTCATTTATTAACAATGTCAGGAAGAAGTGTTAGTCTGTTGATTTTGGAGGTCAAAGTTACTATAAATAGATTTAGGGGTTTTCCTGCAATAACTAAGTTTACTCTGATGAAATTTCATCTGACTCACTGCACTGACAGATATTCCTAAAACAAACCCAATTATTGCTATTTGGTGTCAAAGGTCAGGGTCACTCGAAGAACTATAGACATAGGGGTTTCCATCATATGATGGTATAATATGTAATTTAACCACTGGGTCAGTATCTCTGCTGGTGGACTAAGCATCCATGTGGACATCGTAAATTCAGTAGGTGATACTTTTGTATTGCCAGAAATATACTATGGTCTAAATTTGCTGCTAGGAAAAATTTGAAATTCCTTAAAAACTAAGGTATACTCCCTCATGCAAAGTATTTCCTTACCTGAATTTGTTCCTTTGGATATTTTGGTTTCACAATTTTAGTCCAAGCACAACCGATGAAATTAAATACAGAAATGACTGTCTAGTGCTGTAAAATTAACACTGGATATATATGTAATGGAATGTTATCAAACTTGATACAGAGATAGAATTTTTTTTAAAAAGACAGATACCTATTTAAGGTCAAGGTGACAGATACCTATTTAAGGTCAAGGTGAAGGTCATTTATTGCTATAAATACTATAAATAGATTGAAGTTTCCCAGTTTGTGCTATATTTGCATGCTGATGACATTTTTTTACCAACAGTTTGTTTACCATGCATCATGAGAACATTTAAAATGATTTTGTAGGTTGGAACTCGTAGATACATGGCCCCCGAGGTATTGGAAGGTGCTATAAGCTTTAACAGGGACGCCTTCTTGAGAATTGACATGTATGCCTGTGGATTGGTCCTGTGGGAGATTGTCACACGGTGCTCTGCTGTGGACGGACCTGTGGGTGATTATCAGTTGCCGTATGAAGATGAAATCGGAACTCATCCTACACTGGAGGATATGCAGGAACTGGTGGTGTTGAAGAAGATAAGACCATCAATAAAAGAGACCTGGCTGAGACATCCGGTTTGTATACACTTTTGTAGTTGTCATGCTCTATAAAATAGTCTTCATTTTAAAAAAAAATCTTAATATTCTGGATTGGAGTTTTATGTCCCAGTCAAGGTCCTTTACTTACATATACAGGGATTCAAAATTCCCTTAGTCTGAGGTCTGGGACCTTTGATTTTACATTTGGACCCTTGACATTTAAGTTGAAAAAGTCTGATGGACCTGTCATTTTCATTAGGGACCCCATTTTCAGATTATTTTCTGATAACATAATTTCACATGGATATTGGACTTTCAAAACTTAATGATGGACCTGGAAACTGGAGTGCTGGTAGAAAACTAGCAACCTTTAGATGCTAAAAACTTAACTTGCTAGGATGTGCCCAAGTGGAATTCGAAGCTAGGCAGTTAGAAGCTCTATGATCTACCAGTGTTTGCTTTAGACCTCTTAGTTATTGGGGCCTAAATAATGGAAATTGGGTTGGTTTGTTAAAAATCATGAGTGTGCAATAAAATACATAACCCTAGTTAATGTTGATGTTTTTGTTTAATTTTAGGGACTTGAGGCATTGATATCAACAATAGAGGAGTGTTGGGATCAGGACGCGGAGGCACGTGTGTCTGCTGATTGTGTTCATGAGAGACTGGTTCAGCTGGGTCAGACAATGAATGTGTCCAACTCTAGTAATCACATAATACTAAATACACCTGGCCAAGAAATGTACTACCAAATACCTACATCAATTTCAACATAGTTCATTGTTTTAGTTGTTGTTGTTAGTGTAAAATGAAATTGTATTGGTTGAAAAAAAAACAAAACAAACAAACCAGTGTTTATATAAGAAAAATTTCATTGGTTAAAAATCTCAAGTGTTTCTACAAAAGACCATTTCATTGGTTTAAAATGTTTTTAAAATTGATATGGATAGGTTGATCCTTTTTACTTGACAAAGTTGATGTAAGCATGGATTCCACTGGTAGAATATATATTAAGAGCAGTGGACAAACAAAGGCATTATACATGTATCATAATGTGACAGAATTGCAATTTTAAATATTATTGCAAAAAACAAAAAAGCAACATATAAGTTTGGGTCTTATATGCTTGGTGCAAGTTTGACATGGTAGGTGCAAGTTGTTAATACAAAGTTGACTGTAAAACAGTATACTAATTGTTTACCTCTAATGTTTTATGTAAAGATTGTTTTCATTGGTCCATATTCTCTATATATATTTAAAAGAACACATTTCATTAGTTACATGTAATCTTTTTTTTATGTCATTATGATAATGAAAGATGCTATTTAAGAGGCTGTTGATTTATGTTTTGGGGGATATTTTAATCCCGATACGGTAGCTAAGTGTTAAAATATAGTAGATATGTAGATTATGTAGAAAGTGCAAACAGACATGCAAAGAGTGCGTTTATGACATATTGATGGTACAGGTTCTTTTTAAAATGAAATATTTTTTTTTTTTTTTTTTTTTTTTGCACATGAACACTTACATCTTTTTATTTATGCAAACTATATTTTGTTATCTTCTTTCAAAAATTTGGAAAAAAAATTGTCTCGAAAATTTTTTTACGATGGCTGTGTATTATCAACTGATTTGGGAGTTATATATCGTGTCACTCAAAATGTATGCCAGTTTTCAATTGAAAATTTTAAAATCTAACTTCTTTTGCCAGAGAAGATCTTCTACAACCCTTTCTAGTTAATTTTTGGGTGATTCTAAGAGCAGTATGTCGGGTTGCTAGCGTGGAGAAATGTTGGGCCATGCGATGGACCATAAAAGTTTTAAGTTGTTATTTTCAAATTAAAATACACAAATGGCCTAGAGCATTTGATGGGTCTTGAACTAAGGTGCATATTATTGTTGAACTGTTAGGGAAATGACAGCGCAGAGTTAAGTTTGGATTGTGAGCATTTTAACGTACGATTTGTCATGGTTTATATCAGATATGGCTGTGATTTTTGTTGGTTTACAAATCAAATGCCCCATCAGGTCCTGTCTTTTTACACAGAAATTAGAAATTTTATTTTTAATTTGCTGGTTTTAGAGTAGTTAGGACTTTTATTTTTACTAAAAAAAAGGGTGAAAAATAAATATTTGGGTATCTATATTTATTTATAAACAATATGTAGACATTATTCACAACTGGTTTAGTTTGAATGAATTAAGCTTACAATATGTTTTAAGTGTGACCTATTCATATTAGATATAGAGATAGTTGTTATGTTAATGGTCATGAATTCAGACCTTGAGTTTCTGTAGTTAAAATTCAAATAAAATTTTTAATCTGTGTCAAAAAAAAACCCCAAAAAAAACAAAAAACCATGAAAGAACAAACTCCATCAAACTTACTTTTCAAAGAGTTCTTGATAAACATAAAAAATATCATTCGAAACAGTTTTTCCAAAATTTATTTACATTTAGGACAAATATACCATGCATATAAATGTATATTTGGTGTTTTGATTGTTTGAAAATATGTTGATAGAAGATCAGGGTGTCTTCCAATATATATCACATTCTTGAACAAATACCTGATATTGATGTAAACTGACATCTGTTTTAAATTTTGTACTCATCCACTCTTCCAGACAAAACAAAAACAAACTTTTGGGACAAGTGTTTCACTTGTCACAGTACTGAGTTAATTCTTTAATGATATTTTAAGATTTAAGTACCGGTAACATTTGACTAATGTATAAATCTTAACAGTGTTAAAATAGAACATCATTGACATCATAGTGACATATATTTTTAGACACCCTGTTGCTAGTGTTATTATGTACTTTAATAAAACAGCTAGTGCTGGGTGTTAAAATGTACTTTAATAAACGGCTCGTGCTAGTTACGTCAATTTTTTATGCTCAATGGAAAATGGTCATATTTTAATTCATCACACAATTCTAAATTTTAGTTTTTAATATTAAAGTATATATATATTATTTATTTGAAATAGCGTATAAATACCTCAGTGAATCTTTTGGTTACCATGGTAACAGCCTTATTAAGTTTTTTCAGGAAAATTAAATTGTTAATTGATTCAGGTTGGTTAGTTGTCAAGTTTTCAGGAATGATTTTTATATTGTTAAGTAACTAATTATTGAAAATGGATAGATACTAACAATACAGTTACAGATCCACCTTACGCTGTTTCTAACTCGCCTGTAGCAGAGAATTGAAGAGCTAATGTTATGCCCTTATTGTGCTATCATTGTCAGTGTCTGAGGTTAAATTGTTTGATTTAGGTTTTTGATGGACTCGGTGTACAGAATAGCTATGCTATTCTCCTAACATCGCTTTTAAAGCATCAGTTGGTAGAGTGTTCGCTCCATAAGTGGGAGGTCATGGATTCAAACCCTAACCGTGTGTGACCCAAGACTTGAAAGTTGGTATTGATTGTTCTTTCGCCAAGCACTCAGCATTTCGAAATAAAAGTCACTGTTCTTTTGGATGGGAACTTAACATAAACGAGGTCCCTGACCATGTCATGGTAGGCGAGGCATGCTAAAGAATCCTGCTGTATAATGCCATCAGTGCAACACACAGGCAAAAGTTCTGCACCTTTGCCTGTAGCTGGCAACTTCTCAATATAAGTGAAATATTCTTGACTGGGATGTTGAACACCATTACTCAACTCTTTAATTCTTTTCAAGCAAAAAATCAGCCTTACAAATAATTGTTTGTTTCTTACATTGTCTTTCTATCACTGTCAAATTTTTACTGACGCTTGATTATTTTATTTAATAATCAAATTTCTTTGAAATAATTATGTCCTTTTATTTGCTGTTGTTAGACAACTCTTTTCAAGTGCACTGAGCCACTATAAATCGTGTACGCATAGTATAAAATTAAGCGAAAAACATTTTGTTGTGTCATTCATAAAGCTAGATTTGCATAACATAAGTTTTGAATTTCAACAACTGGTTGAGCGTTTTTTCTGTAAGAAGAAAATCTTGGGTTTCAATTAAAATTTCTCTAACCATCCCCTTTGTCTGTTGTCCATTTATTTTATTTTATTTTTTTTTTTTTGCGTAAAATATTGCGTTTTCTTTAGAAACCCTAAAAACTTACCCAGTACTTTTCTAGTTTTTCGTTCTCAAATTTGTAACATAACCAACCTTGTATTCTGCCAGTAGAAACTATGAGTGAAGGTAAAAATCGTGTAAACTGTTAGTTAAATACACAAAACAAACGCGTCTGAATTTATAAATAAAACTGATCATGTTAGTTTATAATATTTTAAATTTAATTGTGTACATGTTAATTAAGTTACCTCTTTAAGTTTGAACTTCAATATCAGGGAGCAATTTATTCAGTATGTTAACTAGAGGTGTAACGATATGCTGAAAATCACATTGCAATATATTGTAAATGTTGTTTTCGCATGGTGGAAATTTTCGCTATTTTCGCAAATTGCAAGAAATTGTGGAAATTTTTCACCCTAGCTAATTAAAATGAGACCTTATAATCAACACAAGAATGGGCAAAATTGCAAAAATAACCCTCTCAAATAAACAATTTCACAAAAATTTCCACTTGCAAAAAAACCTGTTTACAGTACATGTATATTGCATAATTACTAAACTGTATTGAAATACATATTGACTACCTACTGAACTTGTATATTTTGTCTTAATTATATTGAAAACAAATTGTACTTATCGAAAATGAGTACTACTTATTGAACTGGTTAATTTTATCTGAATCACGTTGAAAATGAATCATACTTATCATAAATAAGTAGTATAATGTCTTTTTGTTTTGAGCTTCACAAACTTGATTGAGTTCTTGTTTGTAAATAGAGTTGACTATGAAAACTGAAATTATTCAAGTCAAATCTATCTAGTTTAAAGACAAAATTAGCAAGAGCGTGTGATGATGACATAGCATGCTAATGTAAGTGTTTCTGCTGTAGTTCACCATTTTCGCAAAAGATGAACATTTTATCAAAGTCGCTTAAAATAATAGAATTGGCAAAACTGATCAGCGATAAAAATTTAAATTGATGTCATGTGAAAATCGGCAAGTGTGTTAACAATTTACAACTTTATAACATTGTTACATTCAAATGTTTAAGAAATACTGATTTTGGCAGTAACTGATTGTGAAATGGGGTTCTATTTGAATATTTTTCTGTATCAGAACATAACAATATTGGAAACTTGCATCACAATAATCGAATCGAAGCCTGTCAAACAGGTTCTGCTGATTGTGAAATCGGATTCCATTTGGATATTTTACTTTTCCTAACACTGCAATATTTGTAACTTGCATCATAGTAATAGATCAGAAGCCAGTAAAACAGGTTCTACTGATTGTGAAATCAGATTCTATTTTACCAGAACATAAAAATATTTGAAACTTGCATCACAATAATTAACAAAAGCCTGTCAAACAGGTTCTGCTGATTGTGAAATCAGATTCTATTTTACCAGAACATAAAAATATTTCAAACTTGCATCACAATAATTAACAAAAGCCGCCTGTCAAACAGGTTCTGCTGATTGTTAAATCAGATTCTATTTGGATTTTTCTCTGTACCAGAACATTTGGATATTTGAACTTGCATCCTGGTAATCGATCAAAAGCCCGTTGATTTGGTTTTACCTTTATATTGGTATGTTGTTACACCTCTTATGTTAACATGTACATCAGGAGTGTGAGAGTATGTGTGTAACTGAGGATGGAAGGTTATATGCTTGTATTTTAATGCTGAATAAATGATTTTAAAAATGGATTACTGATTAACAAATATATGCAAGACGTTTTAGTGCAGTGTCTAAATTTACAATTCAAATGCACCACTCCATGCTCATATATATTTACTTAAAAACATACTTTTCAATTTTCAAATTTAAATAAATTAATTAATACAATGTAATGATAATAATATGTTTCAATTTTGAACCGTATCTGTCAAAAATTGAATAGCTATTTTAATTCATTGTAAATATATTCTGCTTTTTCAACTGTTATATGTATATCCATTGTACAAACTACATTGTAATTCCCTTTAAAAAAATTCTTGTTTCACACTTTACTTTTGAAGTTTTTTGCAATGTAGGAAACTACCCAGTATTCAAATGAAGTACTGGTTTATCACTAAATTGGTGAATCTGTCAATTTTTGACCTCTTTTGAACAAGGAACTGGTCTGGCACTAATTTTTGAGTTTGTCAATTTTTACCAGGTTTTGAAACACTTATTATCTAACTTAAATTTATTGAATAGGAATAAAATCCATTATCCCAAGCAAGAAAAAGTCTGTAGTTTAAATCAACGGAAAATACTACTATATTTTATAAATTTAGGAATTTGTCATCTGTCTGCTCACTACAAATTATCTCCCTTGGTACCCATATGTAGTCCTGAACCAAAATTTGCCTTCTTTGCTATTTGATTTCTTTTTAGCATTTTGGAGAAATAGCTTATGTCAATAGTGTCAAATTACAGTATACTGGGTAAACATCAACCAATTGGGAATTTACACCAGCATGCAATTATTGTGAATGCCTTTAAAATTTGGTTGCTAAGCTACCAGTAACTTCACTTTACTGTCGTCGAATGTCTCAGCTTACTTAACATTGTGTAAGTTAAAACTTGGCCATTCACAATTCAGGAATTTTACATCAGACAGCCTGCAGAAAAAAACTGTTTACTTGTTAATGATCTAGTTTGACCATATATATTTTTTTTGTTGGATAATTTTTTATTATCTATAGGTTTTATTTGTTTGCAATATAGATATCACGTATGATATTTGCATCTTGGTTGTTTTTTTGTCTGTATGTATCTTGTACGATGTATAAGTTTTCAATCATTGTAGAGAATATTTCCGTGTGCTACACTTTTCAGCCATTTTCAAGTTTGCTGAGCTGAGTTCGAAGGAAATTAAAATTCCTTTGCTATTTTATTTCCATATAAGCAGAATTGAAGTACTATATCTTTAATGTAAAGTGTACTGTATATTGCTTTATTTTCACGGTGTCAAATTTTCGAGGTTTGGCGATGACTAGTGTATTCGTGGTGTCATATTTTCGCGGTCTTATCTGATTAAAGGAAAACGACTCTAGCAACGATAATGGGCTGGTAACACGCATGTACTTTCGCCGTGGTTTTATTTTCGTGGGGATACACTGGACCGCAAATATAGCGAAAATAAAACCACAGCGAAATATAAGCATTATACAGTACTTGTGGCAAGAATTTATGTTTATCATGATAAAGTATTTATCATGTACTCCATTTATTCTGCCAGTATTTTGTCCTCTACTTTTCTTTAAATCTTTATATTTAACAGATCCTTATGAAACTTTATAGGAACAATCTTTGGTGAAGTAAATCTGTCATTTGCCATTCATATTTTGATCATGCAAAACGAAGGTTTTATTTCCATATTAGCAAAATCAGAGTACTATATCTATAATTTACAAAGTGTACTTGTGGCAGGAAAGATCAAGTATTTATCATTTACTTTATTTCTTATGCCAGTATTTTGTCCTCTACTTCTCCTTAAGTCTATTTAACAGATACTTTTGTTTCCTCACAGGAACAATTATTTAGGTGGAGTAGATCTATCATTTGCTACTCATATTTAGACAATGGACATGACTGGGAAAACATGGATTCCTTGTTGAAGTTTGTTTGGGGGACACTTGAAATGGCATTCCGTTTCAGTTTTAACTTGTTTAAGATTACTATGTGATCAAAAATACCCTCTTGAATTTTTTACAGCAACAGTTGAACTTGTTTCCCTGTTGATATGCAATTATTTAAGAGATAATAATGTGATTAATATAATGAGGACACATCCACGAGACACAAGTCGTAGAAGTGACTTTTTCAAAATTTCAGCTGCTACATCTTGTGTCTCAAAATAAAAGTTTAATAACACTTTTGATGAATTGAAATACATGTACATGTAGTTAAATAGCAGTGGAATTTTAATTTTGCTGAGCTTTGTAACTTTACTTGAAATGTGGCCCTGTCAGGATTTACTGGTATTTGAGTTTATCATGTATACAACATTTACAACTGTATATATACCTATCTTTTTATCTATCTATATGTCTACTTGTTGTTGTGATTTTTGTTTTGTTTTGTCATATCATGTAAAACGAATGTCAGGTCCAATTGACATATCGCCGGCCATGCCCACAATGTTCCAACACCGGCCGCCAGTACGGTACCAAAGCAGCGTCACGGCAACTAATGATGTTTTAGTGTCAGTGACGTCATTAAGTGGCACAATTCAGGCCGAGTTTTCATTCTTTTTGCATGTAATTCAAGCATGTCGACTCTTTGTCGGAACATAGTGGGCATGGCCGGCGATCTGTCAATTGATTTACTTTAATAGAATAGAGAGCATCTAGGGCATATATATAAATTGTTTGTTCAGTTACTGCAAAAAAAACCCTAAAAATTATGTAAAAAATGTTAAAATTAGAACTACAGAATTGTTCAAATACATGTAATGTAAAATTATTTCCAGTAACAATTTACAAGGTTACATCAACATTTTAGATTCTTTATAGAAGCAATAAGTTATATGTGATTTTTTAAAAATTATTTGTCGAAAAACAAGGAATTATATTTTTTTTTTTTGTGGCATATTCAAAAGTTTCAATCATGTTCAATAAGAATTAAGGTGATTTCTTCAATATTTTCAATCCCTAAGTTATATAAGGTTTATGTTAAAAAAAATTAATCTTCAAATACGGTAGTTGTAACTATAGGGAAAATACAATGCATTCACTGAATGTTTGATTTTTCTGAGTGTATTTTGATAGTAAAACTTCCAGTCTTCACATAAAGAAAACAGTCTTTGCATTCTTTTATTCCTGGACAAAGACTAAGTAAACAGGTTGCCATAGTTACTTACTTTATTCACATTTTCACACAGAATTTCACCATTTCTGGTCTTTAATATTATTTACCGTAAAATCATGTCTCATATAAATTGTATGTTAAATATTTTTAGTGTTGAAACGATGCAGCATGTGCTTTACATAAAACTGCATTTATATAATATGTATGTACAATGTAATGTATGACATATATATATTTCATGTCAATCCCTGTTTTTGTGTTACGGGTATTAGGCTCTGCTCTTCAGTGTTGTTAGATAAAACTTTTTTAATATGTCTATATTAGTTGAAATTTTTTAACATGTTTTAAATCAGGTTTAGTAAGGCCAAGTCGTAATAATAATATATCATTGTGTTTCCTGTGTATGTCCCTTTTTTGGAAACAACCCTGAGGGTTTTAACTTATGATTTTTTCAGCTTTTTCCGGTATTACTCCAAGTAATGCCTCTACGAGTTTCTAATTTTGATCATAAAAATTATTATGATTCCCTTTTATCAACAACTAATAAAGGAAAATAACCCTATAAAAACAAAAATCACTTAATACTGGTATGTTAATAAACATCATATAATGATGTATTTTAAAACAATCATTAATTTAATTGACTTCCCCGATTAAAAAGTGGAGATAAATGAAATGTTTTTAATGTGTAATTTAAAAATTCTTAAAAATATCTATCTGTGCATTGATATTACTGTGTTGTCGTCATTGTGACATGTTGGTATATACATCGTATATTCACAAGTATCATGTTAAAAACATTTATATATATACAATATGTGTAGCCAATCAGAAAATCGCTCGAGTCTTTCCTGTCGTATTTCGCAGAAAAATTTGAGTGATGTTCTGACTGTATGTGTAGCATGTCCTGTTTATAAACCTGTATGTAGGAACAAATATTAGTAACTTGTGGATAAATATACCTGGGAAAATGAGGAGAAGGGGTGTTAATTATTGTAAAGAAAACTGCACAAGTTACGGGGAGGGGCTTGGGGATGGAGGGGGTCGGGGGTAGACGGGGATACATTATATACTTTAAAGAATTGTTATTGTAAATATTCTATGTAAATACATATATATTATCATTGGACAATATGTAAATATTCACCAATATATATACCACATTTACATGATATATATTATAAAAGTGTTTTGTCAAAAAGTTCAATGCAATGTTGTCTTAACAATCCGGTGTTTTATTTTGACTAGCTTATCTTCTCTACCCTACACATACAATGGTTTAGTCCATTTGTTTTGATCTTTGGACTTATATTTAAGTTTGTAGGTAATAACAGGAAAGTCAATAGTTGTACATCAATTGTGAATCATGGGTGATCTCCCTTTAGTGTTAAGTGATATATGTAAGTTAAACTGTCTTTATTTACAGGCTCTAAGACTGGATTGATGGGTTTTTACGCCTCAGTCAATAAAATTTCACTTATATTGGGACATCAACAGCTAAGCTGAAATGACAAGGGTTTGCCTTTTCAGTGCACTTGGGATTGTACAGGGAGGATCTTTAGCATGCTACACTTACCATAACACAAGACATCAGTTTGTATGTCTCTTCTAAAGGACCATTTTAAGACTTTGCAAACAATGAAATGCCTCTACAAACATAAGTACAAAAATCAAAACAAATGGTTTTTATCATTTTGAATTTATTGTTAAGGAGTTTAAACAATGCATTCTGATATATATATATATTACGGTTTTAACAAAAAGCATGTGGTTTTTCTTTTACAAAGTCTTTTTGATTATATATAACATAATTTGTTTTTATTATACTGTATGTTTTGAATGCTGCTTTTTTAACTGTCAGATAGTATCCAATTTCAATTTATCGGGGAAAATAGCATTACAACATACAGCAATATTGGTACGATTTTTTCCTCCTTCATCAGGAGTTTCTGTATAAAAATACACATGGTTTTCTTTGAATGCACATAATCATGGTGTTACTTTCATATACAGCATAACTGAGACAGTCTTCACTTGTAAACTGTTTGGTTGGTAGACTTCATTATTATTATTATTATTAATATTATTATGTAATTATTATTATAATGTAAAGTATTGCCATAGTGATGACCTTCATAGATGCAGGAGATTCTATTTTTGATACACAAGGTCATCACTATGGCGACGTTTTTGTCAAATGGCATTGTTTCAGATTGTAGATTGTACATACTGTAATTAAACTGTAACTATACTCCAATAAATGGTCTTGAGAGTCGTATGTTACATGAAATAGGGGAAAGTATGGGTCACAGGGACTCTAATACTCCAATAAATTGTCTTAAGAGTCTTATGTTACATGAAATAGGAGAAAGTATGGGTCACAGGGACTCTAATACTCCAATAAATTGTCTTAAGAGTCTTATGTTACATGGAAATGGGGAATTATTGGTCACAGGGCTTTCAGCACTCTAGTGACTGTCTAGGTTTGAATTACCAAATGAACAGATCCAACCCAGGACTGGCTGTCACTGATGTTTGGTAATTTTTCTCCAAGCACTCCGGTTTCCTCAACTATTGCAGAACTGATCAATGCTGAAGGTTCGTAGTTTTTTCCAGGCCAACTCCACCATTCCAGAACTGGCTGCCACTGATGTTCGGTAGTTTTCTCCAAGTACTCTGGTTTTCTCCACCATCACAGAACTCGTCATTGCTCAAGGTCCGTAATTTTCTTCAGGTCAACTTCTAGAACTTGATGCCACTGATGCTCGGTAGTTTTCTCCAAATACTCTGGTTTCCTCCACCATCCTAGAACTGGCCACAATATAAATGAAAAAATGACTGGGACGTAAAATTATTCCAAATCTAGCACATTTTTGTGTAATTATACTCCAATGGATTGTAATTTGATTGAGAGGATAAAGTTTCAGCCATGGGGGCTTGATCCATGAAAGTGTCTGATATATTGTCTTCCATGTCCTTTAGTAAACAAAAAAGTACCCACCAAGATTTGGACTCTAGACTCCCATTCTAACAGCTTAACAGGCATAACAGTTTTTCCCCATTTTATGGATTCTTATTAATACCACTCCCCCAGTCACATTACAAGTTTACTGAGACCAGGTGAACCAGTCAAGAATCTGTCCCACCAGGCAAGAAACAGTACATGCATTCCAAATTTTAAAGTCTTGTGTATGACGCAAGGTTAGAACCCACAAACTCCCATTTATAAGGCAGACATGTATAAATTATGAGTTCAGTCTAAGAATATCAGTACAGGGTAAGGCCTTCTATCATGACAGGTGTGCTTTTCTACAGTTTGTGACCACTACAGTATCTCGGTGATCTCTGATGGGAAATCCAGGAATACAAAACCCCAATAAGCAAATAGAGTAATGGTGTTTAACCTCCCAGTCAAGAATATTTCACTTATATCAAGACTTAGCAAGCGATAGGCAAAGGTACAGAAATTTTGCAAGTGTGTTGCGCTTATGGCTTTGTACAGCAGAGTTCTTTATCGTGCCAAGCCTCCTGTGACACTGGGCATCGTTTATTTTAAGTTCCCATCCAAAAGAACTGACTTTCATTTTGTTATGCTGAGTGCTTGGCGAAAGAACAGTCACTACCCACTTTTAAGTCTTGGGTCAGACCTCAAACTTACGATCCAGAAATGAGTACATTTTCTTTTCATGTAACAAAGTTATGCACAATACAATTGTGTTGCACCCTGTGTGCTTAAACTGATGCAAAATATTTTATGTTAAATGCATTTGTTTGAACAGCTGTAATTTAGTCCACTTGATGTCTGGATTTAAGTGAAGTAATCTTGGTTATATTGATATCATGTGAAATAATCTGGACGTGCATCAATGAAGGACATACAAGCACAAGTCTACTACAGTAGCTCAGTTGGTAGAGTACTCCCCCTGTGTGTAGGAGGTATGGGTTTAAACCTTGATCAGAGTCCGTCCAAGACTTGAGAATAGGTAGCGACTTTTTTCATCATGTATGCTGCATTTAGAAATGAAAGTCACAGGGTCCTTTGGCAGAGACCTTAAAAACTGATGCCCTGTGTTACGACAGTCACCGAATGTTAAAGAGGGTGTTGACCTTCCTTCACATTACCCTGAGCACACTGTAAAGGTAAACAATTCTAACACTTTGCCTATAGCTGGTTACATCTCAAAATAAGTGAAATATTCTTGACTGGGACATAAAACCCATTCCATCAATTGTTTTACATACATGTACAATCATAAGTTTACTGACTGAGCCCATATGAAGTAAAAATCTACACTAAAAAGCAACAAGAAGTCAAAAATACTTAAATATGAAATTTATTTTCTTTAAAAAATTCAACTTAAAAATATATAAAATTCCCATGAAACAGTTCAATGGGAATATATCCGCCCAGATAAGTATACTGGGGTGTCCAATCTAAACGTAACCTGAATCGCAGGTACGTTTAATATATAAATTACCTCCCCTTTTTCTTTAACATATTTTCAGGGGAGGTTACTATCGTATCCATAACAACAAATACATCAATAACAATAAAAATTAAATAATTAACAAAAAATATGATTTTAACTTAAAAATTGCAGATAAATGTTATCCAAAACACAATAAGTGCCTAAATTTAAAACAAATTAGTCTTTTAATATTTACCAGAACTGTGTAAAATATTGTAAATATCCGTAAAGATTAAAATAACAGACCAGAAATTACAACCATACAATAAAATATGTAAGGTATACAATCCCTATTATCTCTGTTTTTTTAGAAAAAAGGACATCTGGTCAGTCACTGTGGAATCTTCAATAGACACTTTTATGTGTATTCCACAGTCAGAAACTAGATGTCCCTACCCTTGCTAAATATTATCGAAATACAATTGGCCCATACAACAAAATTTGCAAGGTACAACCCAAAGACCCTATTATCTCTGGTTTTATTGAAAATGGACATCTAGTCGGTCACTGTGAAATCTTCAATATACACTTAAGTGCATTCCACAGTCAGCAACTAGATGTCCCTAATCCTGCTTAAAATCCATACACAATTGAAATATCAGTCCAAAGCAGAATGTGACCAATATTCAATAGTTGGCAAGTACATAAAATTATGCCATTTGATTTCAGCTAAACTGAAGTTTTTTAATTTTTGGTTTCTATATTTAGGAACAAAAATTTAAAAGGTATCCTGTTCAAATTTCTGGTAAAAAATTTGATATTTCAATTCTTGAATCCATGGATAAATTTTCATTTTCATATTTATAACTCTTTCTAGTATAAGAAATAAATCTAATCCCATACCATCAAAATGAAATTGAAAATTTATCATCAGAAATATAAGAAGTGAAAAAAAGAGTTCTAAAAGCTCATAACTTTGATAGCCATGTATCAATGTATGTTTGAAATTACAAAATATGCCATTTTTTGTCAAAAAACATTACTGCAATTGAAGTTGAAATAAAATGAAATACTAGCATGTTAAAAGGCCATTTAAACATACATATATGATGAAGTACAAAATGGTCTGAAGCGTCATATGCTTTAAAATTCTGGATCATGAAGATATACAATATAATAAATACATTTTGTGAAAGATTTTTTTTTATGCAAGTTTTTTTCTCAAATTTATAGAAATGCTTTTGAATGCATAGGTCCAATTCAATTATGTACATATTATTCATGAAAATGTACAACAATTTTCAAAATTAAGAACTTAAATTATGAGACTTGCTTCTTTTTATGAAACTACATTAAGGCATATTCCCTATTTTCCTAAAAGTATTCAATTAGTATTTTATGGGTTGCTTCCCTTGGTAAAGCTTTTAGTAATTTATGAATTGCTTCCCTTGGTTAAGCTACACAATGGGTACAAGAAGTTACTTGCATGAGGTATAAATCTTTAACAAATGTAGGAATGGTGACAAAAATCCACTTTACAATGGCCATGACAATCTAACACAAAAATAGACATAAAAACAACAACAAATAAGTTAGATCTACCAATAAAAAGAATGGTGATCGCTACACCATATAGGTCAAACATATTGTGTATATTGAATTAAGGCTTGGCATTTTCAAAACCAAAATTTTCTGAAATATTGTTTCCTATACAATAGCTACTAGGTTTCCACAATTTTATAAAATTTTTAGAAGCGAAATTTACAATTAAGTCTTTTTCATTTCACAAATTTGCTAACATAGGGTTACTTTTGAAAGAATTTCTCAGAAACTAGTAGCCACTGGCTATTTTGGGTGCCAGAAATGGAAACATAGCAATAGGATAATACATGGTTTTGAGGTAAAAAATAAGCACAAATTCCCCAAAATATCATATACAAAATGATTTTTCATAAATTTCCTGAGAGAAAGAAAATGAAGCTTATTGCTTTTGATATTTTTTCCCCATTCTTTAAAATGAAACAGAGAGTTAGAATCCGTCCAAAATAAAAACTAAAACTGAAACTCTTAGAATTTCTGTCGACTAAATTTCTTTTAAAAATCAAAATAGCATGCAAAAAAAGAAATACCGCCAATTGTGATAAAACAATTAATAATGAGAAAATTTTTTTTAGTGTAGACCACAATAAGTCACTTCTCACCAAAACTACCAGAATTACATTTTCAATAAAATGAAATCTCAATATTTACATATATCTTTGAAAATGAGGTATATTGTCAAAATTTCAAAAATAATTCATTTACTTTTAGTCAAAACTGAAAATTTTAAAACATTTCACGATTGCAGTTCTAAAAAAATATATAAATACACTATGCAATAGGATTTCATTAGCTTTTATATTTTCTTCAGCTCAAATCAATTAAATAGGTTGCTTAATTTCTGACAATTTTTTCTTAATTTTAGAGCCTCATGCTCATACAATACTACATTCATATTCTAAAGATGGACAACATATGAATATACATTCTTTTCTTTAAAAATCAAAGATTTCATAAAGTCATTGAAATTTCAATAAACTATTCATTATAAAATGCACTAAATATTTTCTAATTTCATACTATTGAAATTTTACAATTAAACATGTATACATTTGTATGCATTTTTTTTCAATATTATCATTTGATATTTTTTTTTTAGATGACAAATGAATTTTATGTCAATATGAATTTCGTCAATGCATGTTATATGAACTATATATAAAACATTTCAAACATCAAAATTGTATTTATTGTGCTCAAATTTTGTTTTTGATATTTTTTTATTTATATATCTTTTTCTTAAAAATATTTTTTTCACTTCTTATAAACACTGTATACATGTATATAATGTCATATAACAATTTACATAAAATTCAAGATGTTATTACTGTTGATGGTAAAATATATGCAAAGGTGCACAATTATCTACACAAAATGAAGTTCAAAATCAAACCAAGTTATCAAGTTACTACTGTCAATCAAAAGTCATGTGACTACTGATACTTAAATTAGCCAATTACATTCCCTATTTTCAATATCTTAATCTTTATTGGCTAATTTCTGTATCAGAATAGCCTTCATTTCTTTTGCCATTTTCTCCAATTCTACAATTTTTACTTTCAAGTTTTCATTCTCCTCAACCAATCTCACTGCTTCGACTTCCATATCTTTAAACTTCATTTTGCGTGTTTCCCGAGACCTCTTTGATGCAATGTTGTTCTTTTCCCTTCTTTCTCGGTACTTTTGAGTGGGAGAGCGCATCACCTTGGAAGCTGTTGATGTTGATGGCTCAGCTTCTGTGACATTAATGACAACTTCCTCAGCCAAGCGTGGTTTCTTGCAGACGTAGTCATGGTCGATGCTAACCGCAGCTGGGTCATCCTCCATCTCCATGGCGACTACATCATCAAGTTTACGCTTGACTGACTCAGACTTTGGGGGTTCCTCTACAGGAGCAATTTCTTGTTGAGATTCAATATTGTCCTCAGACTTCAGCGGAACATTGTCCTGCAAGAAAATAACATTTTCAGATTAGTTTAAGTTAATTTTTAGAAAATGGCTAAAAATATTGTTTATCATGGCTATAAATAGACTGTGTTACAGTTTCCTGAAGGTTTGCAATAATAGATGTCTATATTTAACCAAATGACGTACATTTCTATTTCTGGTAACCAAAACTGCCATTAGCTACTAAATTAAATTGATGGATTTCTCATAAATTCTTTCATTCATTAATTTTTCGCATTTTTTTTAAAATCTCACTTTATTAAGAAGGAATATATTTTAATAAATTTTAGAAAAAACTCAATTTATGATATATTTACCTGAAGTAAGAATGACAGATCCATGAAACTCTCCAAATACTCTTCCCCCGGGAGGCCTTCAGCCAATCTGTTGATCATATTTTCAACATCCACCTCCCCATTTAATTCATCAAACGATAAGGCATATTCATCCTTAATGTTTAATTTATAGTCCAGGTCCAAGTCGTTTGTGCCAGCATCATCCTTAGGGTTGAAGCCAGCTAGTTCTGTTAAATAAATAAAACAAAATCGTTTAGTTATACTAACAGTCCAAAAAATTCAATGATGGTTAGTTATACTCATATTTGCAAAATCTCAAGAAAATAATTATGTACTCTCAAATAATTTTAAGCAGTCTTAAAAAACTGTTTTCACAACTATCATATGCAGCAACATTAATAGACAATATGAGCATGTTACTGCTGCAATTTTAGAAAAAAAAAGGTATTAATTGCCAAAATCTTTTAACATTCATTTTTAATTTTTTTTTAATTTCTCTATTTTTAATTATTATTTTTTTAATTTGCAACCTAATAGGTGTAAAAATTGCTTGCAAAGTTTTACATGCAGATTTATTCTAAAGCTTAAGCAATTTCAGAAAACAAGTTTTAACCCACCATTTAATAAAGAAAGCATTCAATGTTTGTAGTTTCTCCAAGACAACTAAAATTGTTGACATTAGGAAATGTTTGCTAAACAGCTAAAACCAACTTTGACTTTCAAGAAATAAAGAGAATCTGATTAATTTACCCACCATAAGCATAATTTATATTTCTGTATCTTACATCATTCAATTGTAGGTTGACACGTACAATAATTTGCTACTTTAGATGCAGAAAATTCCACAAAATTCTACAAATTACTACAATGTTTACACTTTGTGCACAGGCATGATGAAACTAATTAATCATTGGCCCCAACCTCTCAGCCAATCAGAGAGCGGTATAAGTCCACGTGGTGTTTGTAACAACCAACCCGTAACGACCAGCTAAACAAAGTTCAACTCAATGCTGACATATGCATTTTACAACCTTATAGCGTAAAAACCTACCGTTGTCAAATAGGCCACTTTGATTCTGGTCCAAACGTAGTGAATTTTTGGATGTCGTGGGTGATATCAGCATGCTGAAGTCCAAACTCTGTTCCGATGTCCAAAAAGTCGACCAGTTCGTCCAGGGTTCGGGGTTTGAAGCCAGTCTCTCCATCCTCAAAGTTGATAACTTGTTCTGATCCTTCGTACATGTTTCCGTAGATTTCTGCCGTTGTGTCTCAAGCCGTTGGTGCTTAATGGTTGCGATTAACCTTTTCAATCTGTGAGTTTTCACTCGCCAAGTTTGTTCTTTGTCGCTTAGTTTCTGTACGGCGCACTCAGTTCTCCTGTCTGACTTTGTACGATCTACGGCCCCGGGCTCAGCCGGCTGGACTGAAAACATTGAAAAAATGAATTTATACAACATTGACATATATAAAAATTTACGAAATTTATTTCTAAACTCTTTACTCATTTCTAATACAGTTGACAAGGAATAAGACTCGTCCATGACTATGAATTTAAAATAAGTATACCTGGCTTTGTAATGTCTTCCTTTCCTGTCGTACTACATTCACTATACTGAATTCCGATTTCACAGGCAACATAACTTATGGTGCAATCCTTTTGCTATTTTAAGTAAATGACATCGTGGTTATTTTAAGCTGACCAATCAAAGCTCTTGAATCGTTCCGTTTGGATATATTTAGACATAACGAAATATACGTCATTGCTATTCATTTCCGAACTACCAGTTGTAACCGGCTTACTCGGTCTTTTCCGTCGATGTTTCATATTCGGCGGGGTACAAAATAGGAAATTTTTACGATTTAAATGCGACTGTTTCAATTAAAAATATAATTTAATAATGAATAACATATATTTAATTAAATAAAATTTAATATTGAATTTTTTTGTGTTTTTTCAATGTTTTAAATTGTAAAACAGACATCTTAAAATTAAATAAAAATAATTACCTACATTCCTGAGGTGGATTTTCCGAGAATCACAAGCCCCACACACCTTTTTTACATTTTGTTGTGCAATTTCAGAAATTGTTTTTCAGTATCAACAATAAATAATTCTTTTTCATATTTTTCTTTCATCATCATTTATAAGTTTTACATTTTGGAATTTGGAATTTTCTTGTTTTTTCAAGGAGATGTGTGGAATTTAGGGAACTAGCGGCTTGGAATGGTAGGTCTCAGATTATTTCAAGTCATTAAAAGATGAATTTAATTACGATAGATTGTTTAAAAATGAATTATTTGAATTTCCCCATCAAAAGTCGCATTTCATTTTGATAAACTGTTTAAATTCGATGGTAATATAAAGTTTTACTGAAAAATGTCATGATTAAAACTTGATTTATTTATACAAGGTATCAATAATTTTAAAATTTTATTTCTTAAGAAAACTTTGTACATGTATATTTAAAACGTACCCTTTACCTACGTTTATTTGGTTTTCAAATTTAAAATAAAAGTTTACAAAAACCACCTGCGTCAGAGGTAACAACTTATTGGAATGACCTAAAATTCAATTTTAATGGACGTCGGTACTAATATACACATTAACTTGTACAAATATTAGTTATTATAATGGCAAACAAATCATGGGTCAGTTGTATCCGAGATCACGTCAATTTTTCTATCAGACAAATTTTCAAGGAAAGCCCTTGGAGAGAAACGGGTTTTACTGTATTCAGTCTAGAAATGAGGGTAGTGGGGGCCATTCTGCTCCTGTCCTTGAGAAAGTCGGATCATGTTTTCAAAATATTGCCATGACATTAAAATTTTAACATACAATATATATGGCACGCCAATTGATGCAAAAATCAGCTAACCCTAGGATAGCTTAGCTATTTATAGGATAGCTGGCTGCTATCCTATAGATACCAGACCGTAACTCTCGATACCTGCAGGTATTGTGGGTTATAAATCAGCTATCTATGGGATAGCTGTCCGACTGCCTCAGTCAAGATTTGAGACAAAGAAATAAGAGTAGCAGAATAATGTTGTTTTTTTCTATCCACCTCACCTGATATTAAAAGATAGTCAAATTTTCTTTCTTTGTTTTCTTCTTTTTTTAATTATTGTTATTATTTCATTAGACATGTTATCATGTTTTATTATATTGGCCCACTCACATTGAAAGTATGTAACAATTGTTTTTATTAAATGTAAAAATAAATAAATAAATAAATAAATAAATATAAATAAAACGTGCAGGTAAACATTGCATACACATTGCATCATCATTAATGTTCAGCCTTGGACTTCAGACACAGGGTTGCATCATACACTACCCGTATAACCCACTGACCTTATTATTCCAGATAATTTTAAAAATATTTAAATATCCTTTGTTTTTGACCTAGAAAGTGGGTGATCGTAAAAGTTTACATTCTTATTTAGAACTCATGTACGTCTAAGCTTGTGATAATTAATATTTGCCATCGGAATGATAATGTTATATACAGCCAAACCTGTTTATTTATATATTTTGTACTCAGTTTTCGCTTACAATTCTGCGTCACCATCAGGACAAGTCGCTTTAAATTATTTCATGAATTAAATACATTTAGCATTTTATTAACCGACTAGATGAACAATCAAAATTGATTTTGATTACAATTATTAGCCACGACAGCGGTGGATTTTACGGAGGGGGGGGGGGGGGTTACATCCCGCTCATATCGCTGATAATGCATTTTTGTGTATTTATTATTCAGGTACTCTAAAAGGAATGTCATAAACCCTTTTTAAATTTGACCATAGGATACATTTAAAAATAAATGGTATATGCTCACCTGTTACTTGTGCGGCCTTGGTGGCCAAGTGGTCTAAAGCAACCGCGCACGGATCACAGCTCCTCTCACCGCCTAGGCTCGAATCTTACTTGGGGCAGAGAGTTTGTCATTTGCTTGTTTTCTCGGAGCACTCCAGTTTCCTCCAACATCCCATCGCCGTGTTCAATGTTAAATGTACTGGTCAATGAAATATATCAGGTATCAGTTGTTCAAAACCTGATTAGTTTAATCAGTTGATTAGTCAAAATTTAAATAATGCATAATTTCAAATCTGTTGTGAAATTAATGCTGCAAATCCATGAGTGAAAAGAATTTCAACAATTTGAAGCACATGCATGGTACAAATCTGAATTTGATGAGGATATGATGATTTTGATTGACATTTTAAATCTTGGTTAACCATTGATTAAGCTAATCAAACTTCGAACAACTGGATCCAGGGGTCAATTGTTCCGAAGCTTGATTAGTTTAGTTAATTGATTAGTTGAAATTTGATTTTTGCATAATTTTTAACGTGTTTTAGATCTAAAGAATTTTACAGTTTTATGCTTATTAACATATGACACTTGAATAAAATACATGTATATCATTATTATTCTAATATGTTTTGAAATTAAAGTTGAAAATTTAAATACTGGATAGAATTTTATCAAATAAAAGCACATTGTTATAAAAAATTTGTTTTGATGAGTTGTTGATTTTTGTTGATGATTTAAAAATTCTTGTTAATCATTGATTAAACTAATCAAGCTCCAAGCAACTGAGTCCAAAATTCTTGTTGTAATTTGAATAGCAAGGAAGAGAAATTTGTATTGCATGGGGTTTTACGTCCCATTCAAGAATACTTCACACCTTCGCCTATAGCTGGTGACGTCTCGATTTAAGTTAAATATTCGTGACTGGGACGTTAAACACCATTACTCAACTCAACTTAGGTAAAATGGCAGAAATCTCGGACTTTTGCAGCGCGCTCCGGACAATTTACAGGGAGGGTTCTTTAACGTGCCACCCCTGCCGTGAAACGGATTATCGGGGTTTAAGGTCTCTTTCGAAGGACCATGTAACCTTCATTTCTAAACGCAGAGTGCTTGGCGAAAGAACAGTAACTACTTATTTTCCAATCTTGGTAAGATCCGACCGTGGTTCGAACCAACGACCTCCCATATACAAAGCCAGCACTTTACCAACTTTGCTACCGACAAAATATGTCCTAGCCTAATCCGACTACCCATCCCACCAAACCCCAATTTTATTTGTTGTCTTGGACTATTTATGGCCCTAATATTCATGAGCAAGTTGAAAATTTTCTTGAAATTTTTTTCGCCGATATAGCCAGCAAACCCCCAAAAGACAATAAAATTAAATGAGGATCGGATTAGTTGGACCGAATTATCCGCTTAACGATGTAACATTTTTTTCTTAACATCGTTAAGGAAGGTAATTCGGCCTAAGAATTAGTGGGCTGATTAGATGGAATTGTCTAAACTCAGAACAACCCCTGGTCCTCAAGAGTGACAATGAATATTTGGACACTGTGATTTCTTGCTAGGAGAATGCAACATAAACCTGAGGCAGAAAATGGACCATCTGCCTACTGATTAATGAAATCTCTTGGCTACAATACAAACATTTAAGTTTACCAAACAAAATCAACGCATACAAAAAAGATCAGAGGTATATCATATAAAATATATTTTGTTTTTGTCATAAAAAATAACAGGCATATCGAAAACTAATTTATTAAAGCCGAATCGACAACTCATCTCCGTCATTCGTTAGTTATATCTCGAAAGCTTTTTGTCAGCTCTTGCTATTTATCTTTCGGCATCTTTTCGACCGCTATCCATATCTCGGCCACTCGACAGCAGACCTTCGATCCATTTTTGAAGTTTTTTATTATTTTTATTAGTGTTTTATTAAACTTTCGACAGTTTTATAACGTACACTGAAGCTCGCACGACACAGAAATGCATAGGCTTATCTCCCGTATCTCAATAGTGGTCAGCTTTCTAATTGTCATGGGTTTTTTTTCGTGATTTAAAAAAAAAAGTTTCTATTCTTCTTATAACTTTAAGTAGATGAGCGTAAATCCTCTCTGAAAAATAAACATGTTAAAGTTTAATAAAAAAGAACCACATGACTGATAAAATATTGTATACCACAGTATATTAATGTTTTACGAAACTTCAGCAATTTTCAGATACAATGCATTTGCAACGACAAGATTTTATGAATCTCGAGGATTAACATAAGCACAGATTCATTTTTGTGCAAGAGTTATTGGTGCAGTGTCACTTATAGTGACGTTTCGAGTGCTAGTGCAATTACCCATCGTGAATGTCGCAGATATCCATCACGGGCCATGCGATACGTTATACTGACACTGAGCCAATTCTTATCCCCTGTGCTACGTCGGAGACGGTACAACCAGTAAGTGTCTACGATAAGGTAAACCCTTTCTCACTCGATGTCGACCGGGGTCTAAACCACAGCGTCGAGAACCTTGGGTTTGAAGGCTAACGCCTGAATCACTCAACAAGAGAGACATTGTAAATATATCTGGATGATGTGAAGTGACAAATCACAGTAGAATGTCGTAAATGACATATCTCATGTTTTACACAGATAGACTAATCGAAACACCCGGTGTATGGCTATACACAATTGGTGTTCGGTTAAAGTTTTAAATTTTTCAAATATGGATCTGTTTGGCCTTGGCAAGAAATTTAAGTTGGTGGTTAATTAATATAATGAATGGCTTTGAGTTATAAGAGACTTTAAAATTATAAAAAACTATAGAACAAAAAAAAAACCCTGATTAAAAACATGTCATATACATGTACATAGTAAAAAACTGCTTATGAATAAAAAAAATGATTGCGGCGTAATAAAACACTTCTGCAGAACTTGGCAGCACTTAAATACATATCACTGTGGGCTAAAATCATACATAATTTGTCGGAATCGCTTAAAAGGTCAAAATTAAAACCAACACATCTCGCTTTCTCAAATAAAACATCTCTTAAATCGTCATATAAAACACAATGTAAAATAACATGGGATTCCGATTCCACACAATTTACACAGTTAAAACAAGTACGGTTTTCTAATGGGATACCTTCATACCTCCCTGTCTCAATACGAAGTGGTGCAATTCCACACCTAAATTGTGCCAGGGCACTCCTCTGTGCATGAGATAAACAAGAGGCCCAATAGGGCCTGTACCGCTCACTTGGGCCGTTAACAGCACAAAAATACAATAAATACTACATTTAAGGAGCAATAACTCTGATGTGAATATTTAGATATTTATGAAACTTGCTACTCGCATCTGTGACCTTGACCTTCGAACCAATGACCATAATCTATATATTAAAATGATCATTGCATCAATACCAACAATATTCTAATATACATGCCTATACAAAAAGTCCATAGTTTTCGAGATAATGAACCCTTTTGGTATTGTTTTGCAACCGTGACCGTGACCTTTGGACCCATGACCTTTCTCTGTACATAAAAATGATTGTTGTATCAATACCTACAACATTCTAATATACATGCCTATACAAAACATTTATAGTTTTCAAGATAATGAACCATTTCAGTATTCTTTCGCATCTGTGACCTTGACCTTTGAACCAATGACCTTAATCTATATATCAAAATTATCATTACATCAATACCAACAATATTCCAATGTACATGCCTATACAAAAAGTTAATAGTTTTCAAGATAATTAACCATTTTGGTATTGATTTGCTACTGTGACCTTGACCTTTGGACCCATGACCTTTTTCTATACATCAAAATGATCGTTGTATCAGTACCTACAACATTCTAATATACATGCTTATACAAAAAGTTAATAGTTTTCAAGATAATGAACCATTTCAGTATTCTTTCGCATCTGTGACCTTGACCTTTGAACCAATGACCTTAATCCTTAATCTATATATCAAAATGATTATTACCTCAATACCAACAATATTCCAATGTACATGCTTATACAAAAAGTTTATAGTTTTCAAGATAATTAACCATTTTGGTGTTGATTTGCTACTGTGACCTTGACCTTTGGACCCATAACCTTTTTCTATACATCAAAATGATCGTTGCATCAATACCTACAACATTCTAATATACATGCTTATACAAAAAGTTCATAGTTTTCAAGATAATGAACCATTTCAGTATTCTTTCGCATCTGTGACCTTGACCTTTAAACCAATGACCATAATCTATATATTAAAATGATCATTGCATCAATACCAACAATATTCTAATATACATGCCTATACAAAAAGTCCATAGTTTTCGAGATAATGAACCCTTTTGGTATTGTTTTGCAACCGTGACCGTGACCTTTGGACCCATGACCTTTCTCTGTACATAAAAATGATTGTTGTATCAATACCTACAACATTCTAATATACATGCCTATACAAAAAATTTATAGTTTTCAAGATAATGAACCATTTCAGTATTCTTTCGCATCTGTGACCTTGACCTTTGAACCAATGACCTTAATCTATATATCAAAATGATCGTTACATCAAAACCAACAACATTCCAATATACATGCCTATACAAAAAGTTTATAGTTTTCGAGATAATTAGTTATTTTTGGTATTGTTTTGCTACTGTGACCTTGACCTTTGGACCAATGACCTTTTTCTATACATCAAAATGATCGTTGTATCAATACCTACAACATTCTAATATACATGCTTATACAAAAAGTTCATAGTTTTCAAGATAATGGACCATTTCAGTATTCTTTCGCATCTGTGACCTTGACCTTTGAGCCAATGACCTTAATCTATATATCAAAATGATCATTACATCAAAACCAACAACATTCCAATATACATGCCTATACAAAAAGTTTACAGTTTTCGAGATAATTAACCATTTTGGCATTGTTTTGCTACTGTGACCTTGACCTTTGGACCCATGACCTTTTTCTATACATCAAAATGATCGTTGTATCAATACCTACAACATTCTAATATACATGCCTATATAAAAAGTTTATAGTTTTCAAGATAAAGAAACATTTTGGTATTGTTTTGCTACTGTGACCTTGACCTTTGAACCAATGACCTTTATCTATATATCAAAATGATTGTTACCTCAATACCAACAATATTTTAATTTACATGCCTATATAAAAAGTTTATAGTTTTCCAGATAATAAATAATATTAGAAAGGTAAAAAATTAGGTCATGACCTTCATAATTGACCTTGATACCATTTTGAAGGTAATTACAAGAATATGTCAAAACTGAAAACCCCATGTCATTATCTGGTCAAATAGTCAAGTTTTAACAATTTGAAGCTATTTTATGATTTTTTTCAAAATTAAACGCAAAAACGCGTAACCTATTTTTTGTCCGAATTTCAAAAAATGAACACACTATAGGCTTAAGACTCTAGAGAAGCCAAATATCACATCAGGTTTTTTCTGTAATCAATACTTTCGGAGAAGAAGATTTTTTAAGATTTTTGCACCCCTAGGTCACCTTGACCTAGTTATGGTAGCCATGGCAACGCCACGAACAAATCTGAATTGCACCGGCTCATATATACTTCTGACCAAGTTTCATTGAAATCTGTCCAGTAGTTTCAGAGGAGAAGTCGAAAATGTGTGTTAACGACGCACGCACGCACGCACATACACACGCTGCGCTATGCCATAACCTCACAATACCCATGGTCAGGTGAGCTAAAAACCACTAACATAAAATTCAGTATAAAAAGATTTTTTAAAAGTTCTATAAGTCCTTAATATAAGTCGAGATATTTAATCAATAAACAAAAGTTCTTAAGACCTTTTGTTCGATCACTTATACATGAAACGCAAAGTTGAAACACACAAATGCAAAACATGCATGTATAAGTAAAATAAGCAAAAATATTAAAAGCATTTAGTGTAAAACGACAGACAAAAACAGAATTGACGTGGCTTAAAAATAGTAGCACTGAGTTAAATTAATGAAATGAAAATGTTTACAAATTAATGTACTATCGCAGGCAGAGCAGCAACACGAGTTACAGGACATACCATTAATCGATTAAATGGATTTTCCAGACTGAGATGTCTGTTTACTCGTTGCAAAGCGCCACGCTTTGCAACCTCATAGTGCATATAATTTAAACCATACCTGCTTGTTCTAACCGGTGGTATTTGTTCTGCTTGCATACCTTAATGATATAAAAGAATATTTAAATTTCTTTGAAGTTTTGAAGGTAGAGAGGAGTATTTTTGGAGATGAATATGAAAACAATTTCAAAAGAAGAGAAAACTAGAATTGGCCTTTGAGAGCCAATTACCACCGCCCCCAACATTTACAGTTTTCCTGCGACCTTGACCTTTTCAGATATGACATTGGTTCAAGGTCATGACACACCTTTGGACCATGAAGATTATTCATGTGAAGTTTAATGAGAGTCGTTCAAAGCATTGATGAGATATGGTCTGGACACGATTTAACACGGGCAGACAGACATGGTGATTCCTATATACACCTAAAACTAGTTTGCGGGGGTATAAAAATGACAAATTAAAATAAACATGTGAACTTCCACCAGGGATATAAGGCTGGGTCTCCGGAAGTGTAATATTCTTCCTTGTAGCAAGCTACATTCGCAAAATATGAAATTCAAATTGAGAATGAAAACTGCACTTAGCAATGGAATACCTAAATATTTCAGAAAATGAAATTTCCACACCAAGTCCCCCATGAAACAATAAAATGAAACAAATCAGATCTGGCGCATTGAGGATAGTTGCTTGAAGTGAACCCAGGCCCCGGGATCATGAAAATACTAAAACTAGTTTTTATGAGAGTTAATAGAAAAGTTAAAAAGTAAATGGAACACTACATGTCATCCACTTCGTTTAAAGGAACATAATACAGTCATGTTAATGCTGGTCTTTATATACAGGTGAGCTTATGGGCAGGATACATTTAAGAAGGGTTTGTGATAAAGCTACAAAAGTCTCTTAAGACAAACACCGTGCCCCCGTCGCAGACATTGCAGAAGTGTACAAGTTTCTAAGATTTGACCTTGATCCTTGACCTATGCATATAATTGGAATGCGACACATCGTGTCATGTTGGTTTAAATTTGTGTCATGTTTGATCAAAATCCACCCATAGACATTGAAGATATGGAGCGGACACGATATTTGAACGGATAGCCAGATGGGGGGATTCCATTATCTACTCCTTAACTTTGTTTGCGGGGAATATTTACAACTTACTCCTGCTTGTACTCTAGTCCATGGGAACCGTTACTATCATAATTGTCATAAAATGGAGGTTTGATTTCGTTGTCTTCAATCTGTTGATAAAAATAACACCAACATTCATGTATATGTTCACTGTCGACTAGGTCTCCAGAAGCATCGTCGTCAATTTGTAAGACTCGAATTATCTCCCTTTTATAAAGTTCTGGATGATCTTCAAACATGTCTAACCACTCAGTTTTCTCTTGATCAACCTCGTATATCTCCCCTAATACATTCTGTAAAATACACCATATCGTTATAAAGCGCACTTATTTTTTTAATGTATGTTTCACTGATCCCGCTTTAGTTGGAAGACATACATTGGGTGGATGGTCTGAATTGTGTTTTACGTCACAGTCAAGATTATTTCACTTATATCCAGACGACCGTTGACCAGGCCCAGAATTATTGAATCAAGTTGAATTTATCATAAGTGTTGGGATTTCGAGCCCCAGTCAGGGATTCTTTACGTTCAGGTATGGTGGAGGAAACCGACATGCCAGGAGAAATCAACCGGCAACCGAAATGTCATGTACGTTTTCACATTAGGATCTGTCTCGAGTAGGATTCGAACCCAAGCACTGATTCGTACTGTATAGCTACAGGCACTTGATACGGTCCTAAAACACCCCGATGTCTATCATCCTATGTCTCTATTAGGATAGAGGAAATAGGATGACTCTTTGGCCGCATCAAGCACCTGAGAAAGGATAGAGACATAGGTTTTTGTCGCATCAAGGCGGCGCCTGTGAAAGGTAAGAGATATAGGATGGATTTTGACCGCATCAAGCTCCTGTGTCTGTCTCATTAACCTGTTATTTTAGGACTGGAATAAATACAATACATATAAGTTAAAAATAAAACTAAGTTTTTTATTTCCTTTCATTAGTTGGTTACTAGAAATCTGCATTTCATAAAAAGCTATTTTTCTACATATACAGCCTAATCCCTACCCCGCACAAAAAAGAAATAAAAGGAAAAACACAAGCGTAATAAAAACAAACAAGTTTGTAACTGCCGCACACTCTGAATTTTGTGCATAATTAACCGCCTTATTAAGCATGACTTCCACATTTCATGACAAAATGGAGAAGAGGCACCATAATCTTACCTTGCCCAAATCCTCTTTTTTCAATAAACCCGGCAAATTAAATTCTCCGACTATCACCAGCGGATACCGTTTTTCGGTTCTGCCTTTACATACATATTTAGCAATTCCATTAGAGTTATCTCCCATGTATGATCCATTTGGTTGATTCGATTTTAAAGTCCCGTATACAAATACTTTGATCATCATTTGAAAACGCTGTGTAATTTGTTAAATTTCTAAAAACAATGCGATCAATGAAAATACAGATAACAGAAAATGATGTAGTTGTCAATTTTCTTCAGAAACAAGAGACTTTGGGGTTTAACTGAAACATTTCCTTCTTCGGCGTATATTTCGGGTTATCAACAGATTATACTTTTTCTGGGGTCCTAATTGGGGACGTAACGAACTATGTCGATAATAAGAAGAAAAATATGTAACATAGCGGAATGAATTCGCAAAAGCAAAAAGACGCTAAACTGACTCGTTTTCGCGAAGAGACCCGAGAAAAAATTGAAACTGGACCATAAAGCTTGAGTCATCGGCTCGACATTGAACAGGTATTTTCCATAATGCAAAGTGGTGTGGTTTAACTTAAATAAGTTCTTTTCGTGGTCAAAAGTTTGTAATATGTATACCACTTTATTGACATCTAAATTCTTGGGCCAGGATGTCAACGAAAATGACAAAATTTGGAACACCAGTCAGGATGAATATTAATCCTTTACATGAAGTATCTCATCAATGGGATATTTTCAACTGTTTTAATTTTGACAGGGAAATTATGATTTTGAAATTTTCCGTGAAAATATTTTTAGCTGGATGAAGTCACCGTTATGTAAAGTTAGCTTATTCATAAAAACATATTTGAAACATATAATACCGTTTGTTCTTTAAAGTTTTTGAAGCCATGCGTATTGTAATGACTAGCTCTTGTGACATCATAGGGTTCACTTAAACCAAAGTAGGGTCTCGATGGCCGAGTGGTCTACAAACCGGCTCACGAATCGTAGCGACAGAGACCTAGTATGAGAGTTTTAGCTCGCTCGATACGTTCGGTAATTATTCTCCAAGTACACCAGTTTTCGTCACCATCCCAGAACTGACTACCTCATTATAAGTGAAAAACCTTATACTGGGGCATAAACAGTCATTGCTCTACTCCATTCTATATGTTACTATAGGAACTGCAACCCAAGTTAGTCAACACAAGCAGATTTCTTTATTTTTTGACATTATTATTACGTTTATAAAAAAAATGACAAAATGAAACTTAAGGTTGTATTCACTTTATTGCTATGTCAGTTTTATATTTATGCCCCTCCCAACGAAGTGGGGGGGGGGGGGGTAATGTTTACTCAATTTCTTACGTCAAAATTTTGTCCACCACTTTTCGATAAAACTATTGAACAGACACCCATGCAGCTTCACAGGAACAATCAGATCTTTGGGTCTATTAGATGTTCCATATGGCTGATAATATTGTCATGTGCTGATTTTGAATTTTTTTTAAATAGTGCATTGAAAATCAGCACATGCCAACATTAAATTACTTCTGTGTTTTGAGGAATCTGGTAAAAATATCGATTGTCTCTAAAGACAGCTTTAACTGTAAAAACGTATAAATCATATTATTTTTAAAGTACACAAATGAATAAAATCATATTTTTTGGAAAATAATGATTGTTTTATGTGCAGCACATGCCATCCATATAAAATTGTCTTTTTCCTGTGCAAGTGTCCAACGTCCATCAAACCCATGATCGTGAATCAACAAATACTGTACAAAATTACCTTCTAGATCAACCAGGTGGACATTGTGACTACCGATATCGTTGATGAGGACGTGACCATCTCTATCCGACGATAAATATTTCGGTTTAAACGGCTTATCTGAATCCGATCCTCGGTAACGGAATTTTAATTCGCCCTCGGCGGTCAACACAACAACGCAGTTATTGTTCCTGTCTGACACCCAGATGTCGCCACTATCCATCTGTGTGATGTATATTGGCATACCAAATAAAGCACACTTATTCCTATCATATTGAATTGTCTGAAGGACTTTTCCCTTGTGAGATAATCTTTCCAGTTTTCCGACATGGATGCCGTCATACATACACGCCAATATTTTATCACCACTGCTAACCATCCCATATACATCGAAAGGACTCGTTTTCGCGAAATCAACAAAATGTCCACTAGCGGTCATTTTTTTTATTTTTCCTTCCGTGCCGAAAATAAGTGCTCCCTTTTTCGTTAAAGTCATACCGAAAATTGGGAAACTTACAAGAACTGACTTTTCTACTTGCCCGTCACACTTCAACAACTCCAAGTAACCATCACCAGAGACCCAAGCTTGTTTGCCACTTAAGGCGCATATGTTCACCGCTCTTTTCTGGTGTGGAAATGTAACCATTTCCAATTTTCTGTTTGAAAAATGTCTTATTTCCTGACGGATACATTCGTTTTGCTCGACAAAATCTGATCCGAGATCCAGACTCGAAGTTAAATCTTTATTGGCTCCATCCAGCTCAGATTGCGCCACCCAATCGGTAGAATCGATATCAGTTCCATTGCTTTCTTGACATTTGGTATTCTCCTCGCGATCATTAGAATCCATTTCATTTTTACTGCATCTTTGATGCTCGAAATGATCCTTTCGATTGGTGGAATCCATATCCATTTTACAGGCCCTTTCACGCTCTGTATGCGCCTCGTGATCGGTGGAACCCATACCAATTTTACTGCTTCCGTCGCGCTTGAAATGCTCCCCGCGATCGGAAGAATCCAAAATTGTCCCACTTAACAAATGTCCAAACAGTTTCTGAAGAAGTAACTGGTCAATTTTGGAAGGGTCAAAGACAGGCACGTTACGACCTTCAGTTGGCCCAGTGTCTTCACATATGTTGAGCTGTCTTTTAGCTTCCCTAACAAAACTGACCAATCCGACGTTTGGAGATTTTGACCATTCCTGTCCTCTCGTAAGAATACCATTGACATCTGTTATTCTCTCGGTCAGCCAACTTTCGGTTTCAGTATAACTGTCTGTTTCTTCTTTGTCGTGTACCTCCAACTCGTCAATATATTCATTAATGACCCAGTTGACATGCTCCTTCATCATTTGACCATGAGCTCTGACTGCAGACACACATTCAGAATGCTGGGCTCGATAATTAATATGGACTTTTCTTACATTATGCAGTTTGTCTGTCAAAACTGGAAATGTTTCCTCTTGGAGCATGTCCAGGATTTTACTAAGTTCCTCAGCTTTGTTTTGGATCATGTCCGGTATTTCTTTAAACACGTGTTTGGCGTGGTCTCCAGCAATGCATGCGAGACAAACTGCACATTCACAGTCAACACAATACATAGCCACTGTTCTTTTTGGATGCGCTTCACAATAAGTGAATTGATCATCACCGGTTTCTGTCGTTACCTCCCATGTCTGGTTTCCCGCCTTTACAGGATAACTAGTTACCTCCCTTAGATCATTGCTAGCCATTATACTATAAATGGTCAGTTACCTGGAGGATACGAAATTATTTGATTCCTGTCCAAGTCTAGATTATATAAACACGCGTTTACTACTTGGTCATTTCTTAATATAACTCTTATTGCTTGTCCAAGTAAATGCTTAATGTCATAAGCAACGATCCATTGAGTCTACACTTGACAGTCAAGCTTCCACTTTTTTTCGTTACCTCGGCGTTAATCAACAGGCGTGTACTGTATCCTTCTTATTTGAAAAGATACCTTAATTAGTGCAAGTATTGTAGTAATAAGTTTCGTTATTATAATAGGCTATTCTTGATATCATAGAATTGAATCGTTCGAACAGTATTTTTCCAAAGTTAGCATTGTTCATGAATTATTGATACCTCAGTTTCGTTTAGTCTGAAAACTCGTTCTTGTCGAGGTGCTGATTCCATCCAATAACAGTCACTATTTGTACTTGTTCCCTTGTACGTCAACTAAAAGGGTCGATAGTTTCTGTAAGCTACTCCAAAGTATCCTTCGTACATTCATTCAAAGCTCTAAGTTTTCATTCTGAGCTGTAGTTTACGTTTTTATCCACGATAGTCCACATCAATTCAACATCGATGGAGATGTGTGTCACGTTGTTACTTCCTAAGCATCCTAAATATCAGTCCAAAGTATTCCGGCTTCGCACATTCATTCCTAGCTCTATGTTTTCATTCTACGTTCTAGTATACACGTTTTCATCCACAACAATTCAACGTTGATGGAGATATGTGTCACGTTGTTACTTTCCTACTAAATGTAATTTGTCCAGCGGAACTCTATACTTCATGTAAATGATCTACTTAATTTCATCCGGATTAGATCACATACTTTAATTTAAAATGCGGAAATATTTTTCTAGGTCACATTGCGCATTGCAAAATTAAGCGGTTTATATGAAAAGTGGTGTAATGATGATGATGTCCCCCAAAAGAGGGGATGGGTGGATGGGTCATATAGTGTTTATTTCATTTTCTCCGCCAAAATTTTGCCCGACACTTTTCTCGAAAACTATTTAACTTGTCTTTATGATCCTTCACAGAAACAATCTTTGGGTGGAGTAGTTGTGCCATTGGCTATTGCTATTCGTATTTTGGTCTTCAACATGGTTTGGGATTTCCCTGTTGGTATTGTCATATTATAAATTTTTGAATATTTCATTCAGAAAATTCAAAAATAGATAATATGACAATATTTGTTTAGTGGATACCTCGAAATGATACTTCATTTTCATTTCAGTTATAACCGAGTTATTAACGATACTATGCCGTAACCAATTGCAAATGGAGGTGAGGCGGGTTCGTTCGAGCTCTTTGATTATTATACCTCCGCAAACAAGTTTGAAGGGGTTTATAGGAATCACCATGTCTGTCTGTCTGTCCGTCAATGTAAAAAAGTGTCCGGGCCATATCTCGGAGCTGCTTTAGAGGACTGTCATAAAACTTCACATTAATAATCTTCATGGACTTAAGTTGTGTCATGACCTTGAACTACAAATATTTTTGTTCCAAAGACCTTCATGCTGATCTTGGGCTTTATGGTGTTGTCATATTATATTTTTTGAATACAAGAACTGGATGGCGTATTCAAAAATTTCCAATATGACAGTGTGATCAGTGTAGAGGAGTAATGGATTTTTATGTTCCTGTCAAGATTCTTAGATTTATATCGAGGCGGTCAGTTCATGGGTGATAGAGCAAACCGGAGTGCGTGGAGAATTTCGCTGACTTTTGACCAAAACCGACACTTTTCTCACACTATGATGATCTGCCCCGAGTGGGATTCGAACCGATGTGTTGAGAGGTGCTGCGGTTCGTTAGCGCACTTGATTGGAGAAGAAGTGTTGAAACTACTCAAAGATTTGAAAGTTACTTCCCTTTTATCACAAATTATCATATAATTGAGCATGGTATAGTCTCAGCTTCAAACTTTAATAACAAAAGGATTCGCAACTTCTATTGTGTTCGGGACCATACTTGTTTTGTTGTTAGACAGAATTCAAACATAAAATAAATATCATATATTTAATTAAAGAAACCCGCGTATCTCGAAAACGAACAAAAATTAAACTTATCAAAGGAGCAGTTGTAAGTCTATGTGTAGCTGAATATTAATTATCATAAAATTAATTCAAACTGACAGGTTAATTGTATTAGACATATGACAGGTACTCGTCAAAAATTATAATTAGCTTTCATAAAAACTGAAAACCAGTTTTTATACACTTGAACAATGTGGAGAGATGTTGTTATGTTGGTTTTAATGGTAGGAATAGCCTACCTTGTTGAAAAACGTATCCAATCCTTGGAGAAAATAATAGACTCTGATAGAACGATACTAGTGTCCCTACAGAGCAAGTACGAGGACTTAGACACACGAGTTCAATCTTTATTAAAAGACAGAGAAGAACACGAAAGCGTAGATGAAGGTATTAAAAAAGGTTTGTATCAACTGAATATTGTATACGGTTGCTCATTCGTGTCAAACGTTTTTAAATTCTTCATTGAGTGAAACTTAAACTGACCAGTTTCGCTAGAGCATGGCACGCTTGTTAGAACGAAAATTATACAGAAAGGTTAGACTCTTATAGAGCAAGGTTAGCTTCTCGTTAGAACGAATTTCCGACAAGGTGCTCGTTAGAAAGAATAACTACTAGTGATACAAGACTCGGATTACTCTCAATAGAAGGATAGTGAGGCCGCCGTGGGCTAATGGATAAGACGTCAGTCTACAAATCCAGGGTCTCTCACCGCTGCGAGTTCGAGCCCCGCTCAGACCACATGTGGAAAGTGAAATTCCCTTGCCGTTGGCCTTTACTGGTTCACCTGGTATCAGTATAATGTGACTGGGGGAGTGGTACGCTTGTCTGTGGCGTACTGACTATGTGAGCTAGCACGTTAAAGTGGCTCTGAGTGCGCGCTTGTACAAGGCAGACCATACAACACACTCACACTGCACATGTACATAGATTAATCCATAGATATAATAAAACAGTTCTTGTTGCGAATACCTGAAAATTGCTGATGCGACGTTAAGCAACATTAAACCAACCAATCTCTTTAGAACCAAAACATTAAAGTTATAGATTCATATTAGTCTTATCAGCACGAACTTTCTACATCGGAGTTATCTTTTTAAAACGAATTTTATAACAGTTATTCATTATATCGAATTTTCTAACACAGAAGCTTTTTCGTGAAATACAAGTTTTTACAACTATCGCGTGAAAGCTTTTTTTACAACGAATTTTCAATTACAAAATTCTATCGGTAAAACATTTCTTTATTTTTGGAAATTTCCAGTGTCACTAACGGACCGCCGTAGTTTCATTACCATGACACATAGTTACGTCATGATGATCTATTTGTCCATGTGATAATAATATAATCACAATAATAATTAATTAATATACAGCAAACCCCTATTCATCACCACCATTTAATCACTCACAATTTGGTAGCATAAAGGGTTTTTGGAAATTTATTGAGGGAGACTTACAAAGATAATCATAGAAGAAAAAGGATTTTCGACATGAAAAAGTGTGTCAATAAGTAAGATTGCAAATGTATCGAGGGACATTAAAATGAGGTTTTACTGGAGTTGATTAATGGTGTTTAAGGTCCCAGTCAAGAATAATTTCACTGATATCGAGACGTCGCAAAATATAGGCGAAGGTGAAGAAATTTTGCATGTGCGTTGCGCTGATGGCATTATGCAGCAGGATTCTTTATCGTGCCAAGTCCACCGTGACACGGGACCTCGTTTATTTTTTTTAAGTTCCCACCTGAAAGAACCGTGACTTCCATTTCGTAATGGAAAGTGCTTGGCGAAAGAACAGTCACTACGCACTTTTAAGTCTTGGGTCAGATCCGGTTGGAGTTCGAACCCACGACCTCCCACTTACGGAGCAAGCACTCTACCAACTGAGCTACCGCAGTGGTTAAGGTTTTACTGGAAATAAAAGTATGGATTAAGAACACAATAACTGACAGTCTTTGGTATGTTTTCATTTCAGCAATAGAAGATATTAAGACGCAGATGTATTTTACTTCGGAAACTGGTGACAACCGTCCACATCCACTGTCCAAGAAAAATGGAAAAGTGAAACCGACCGTTTAAACTGTTCTGTGTAAGATGGGCTTTACAACTGGCAACCGTCCACACCCGGTGTCAAAGGGAGTGGTCAAAACGACCGTTTAAACTGTGTTCTTTGCCAAATTGTATCTTGTGGAATTCATAAAAAACCAACAGTTTAGACGGTCAAGTTCAGGTGTTAGATTGTAACAGGAACTCGGTTGTCTATTTTACAGCAGAAGACCGTCTAGTCTACACCCGCCGTCAAAACAACGTCGCACAGATTTAACGGATTATACCAGATATTTTAAATGCCACAAGTTATTGTTGTTTTTAAATAAAAAATACAAAAAAGCATAAAATTGATATTACGTAATGTGACAAACTTTAGAGTTGAGTTGAGTAATAGTGTTTAACGTCCCACGCAAGAATATTTCACTTATATCGAGACGTCGCCAGTTATAGGCGAAGATGCAGGAATTTTGCCTGTGCGCTGCCGATGACATTATACACTAGGGATCTTTATCGTGCCACGCCTACTGTGACACGGAATTTCGTTTATTTTAATTTATTTTAAGTTTCCATCCGAAAGAACCGTGACTTTCATTTCGTAATGCCGAGTGCTTGGCGAAGTAACAGTCACTACCCACTTTCAAGTCTTGGGTAAGACCCGGTCGGGATTCGAACCCACGAGTTCCCACTTAGGGATCGAACACGCTAGCAAATGAGCTACCGCAGAGGTCTAAGAAAACTTACAGTTGCTTTAGAATTTAAAGTTAAGAAGGGATTAGCCTTTACAATCACAAGGCATCTATGAGTAAGGGTATAAAAGCTCTCTGCTAAAGTTGCCCAGTGGCTGAGGCATTATCCTTTAATCACAGGGCGTCTATGGTTCAGGGTTCAAATACTCTCTATTACGAATGCCTAGTGGCTACACTTTCTGGTTCATTTTTTATTGTGCAGTGTAGCCATCCTAACACATAAACGTTAAGAACATACACATGTAGCTAACAAATGGGCATTAAGAATATTTATAATAGACAAGGACGTGAAAAATAATTGAAATTCACATAACTTTTGATATAACGTAAAACAATATGCAAGCAAGCAACTAACCACCCCTCTATCTCTGTGTGTATGTGCCAAGATGAGTCCCTTCGCAGGCTACGTTTTACGGACAGTTTTTGTATAACTAGCAGCAAGCAAACCAAAACGCTTCAAGAAATACGAATTGTTTCAGTGACAAAAAGGAATAAAATTCTTGACGCAATGTGAGTGCATATGGACTAAAAGTCATTTTTATATCATATAATATCGGCAAACAGCACTGACCTGTCCGCTTGAACTTTAAGTTAAATATTTATTATGGACACGAATACATTTTCATTTGAAGATGCGAGTTTATTTCATCTACAAAATGAGACACACTAAAACCAACCCTGTTCATGAACTAACCACCAACCATAACACTTTCCATGTATTGGATGAAGCCCTTTGATGATTATTCCTAATGAAAGGTCATGCGGACAGGTCAATGTTGTTTTCCTATACAATGAACATACTAGTATATAAATTCATACACTTTTTATACTGGGGAGTTGCGGTGGATCACATTTATCAGAGCGTAACAATGTGACTTTAAGTTTTAAATAAAATGTCACTTTAAATAACATTCGTGCAAATTATGACCTGGGAGTTAGATTCTTGTATATTTTATCTAAATCGAGTACCGGAATCTGTGATGGTGTTTGAGAAAGCGCACTAACAATGGAACCTTTGGAACTTAAAAATGAAGAGAAAATTAGATAACAACAAGTCGATTTGATTGAACCTATTTATCATCATCTGGAATGGAAGCTATTTTACTTTAGTTATGCCCCTTTGTCTTTGATCAGTTTTTTTTACATTAGTTATTCCCCTTTGTTTTTGACCATTGCTGTCAAGTTCAGAAGGATGGTATTCAGATATGGAGTAGAAGATAAACCTCCGTTAGGTGTCGCTGTCCCGGTAGCTTTGCAGGTATTATTATTATTATTCTGAAATTAATGACGTTTCAAGTTCTACAATATTGTTTTGCATACTAGCATTATCATTTTAGTAGTAGTGGTAGTAGTCTGAAATTAATGTTTTAAGCTCTAAAAATGTTGTTTTGCATACTAGTGTCATGTGCTACTTTTGAATTTTTATGAAATAATACATTCAAAAGTAGCACATGACACTAGTACAAATGTGTTTGCAATTAAGCATAGTCGTTTGTCTGTTCATTTGCCGAAGGTTGGTGTTTTCATCGAGTACTCCGATTTCCTTGAACAACCAAAAACTCACTACTGAAATAATTATGATCGGGGTGTAAAAAACAAGTGCTCAGCTCAACTAAAGTCAAACTCAAACCAGTTTGGTACTGGCTTTTAACTTTCGCCATAACCATTTCCCGACTATTAACTTTCGAGTTATGGACTATAATAAATATTTGGAATAAATAATACTATTTTAGAAACAACTTCACGACGATATAACTTTCACGATTATTTTGTCCTTGCGAAACACGCGAAAGTTAATAGCACGCCAATAAAAGTTATAGCATTATAGTATCAAAAACAACATACCAATCCATGTCTAAATTTTATCACAATTTCAAAGTTAAAAAAAAACACTTTGAAAACTTGAAAATTAAGTTAAACATGTAAACTTCTATCGGGGAATCGAAGTGAGGCCGAATGGTGACTATCGTATCTTCGTTTATGTTTGATCAGATGCATTTGTTCCTTTGTTTCAGCACCTTCTGATGAGTTTCGGGTCCGTTTTGTCTATAGCGTATTTATTAGGAGACAGTATATGTGCGGACGTGGATGACCCAGTCCGGTCTCGTATATTCAGTACCTCATTGTTTATGGTTGGAATCACCACAGCTTTGCAGTCAGCTTTTGGAATAAGGTATATGAAACTTGCGTTCCAGTGTCCAGTGAACATGAAGATATTTATGTAACACGTTTTGGGCAAAACACGATGATCAGAACGGTAGGGGGTAAGGGGGCATGTCCCCCGGAAAATTTTGATATTTTTGACACAAAATCCTGCCATTTCCTTCAATTTAAGTGCAAAATTTGCTTCGAAAAATGTACAACATTTTGATTACGTCGTTGGCCCTTGTATATTTAGTGACTCACTGGATTAACAATGCCCAAGGAAACCAGAAATGGTAATCTTTCAGAAATTATTATGGTTTATATTGAATAATTCTGTAAAGCAGAAAGACAGACAGTCGGATGCAGCAAAAACTATATAACCTGTTCTTTATGCTGTATATTCTAATTTACTGCATACAATTAAAAAATTATATTAATCCAAAGTTAAATCTGAATTTATTACATGTCATAATTGACATAAATATCAGACTCTAGTCTAATGGTTCAAATGCAAGTGGGATCTTGCGAATTCATGTGCTGTCCCATTTCTTAAGAATTTTTTTGGAGAAACATTTCCAATGCCATCATCACGATGGATGTGTAACATGGCAAGCTTACAGAACCGATCTCCTGTCATAGTAGCTCTGTTACAGACTTTCAAACGTATAATAGCATTCGTCAACAAAGATTTACAAATCAGTAATTTATTTGGATATTTTGGATTTAATTACGCAGAATTTGGAAAAAATCCTGGACGAGGCAAACTGCTGCCTCTATAGTAGTTACGGCCCTGTTAGGTCAGTGTTAAAACTTTCGACAGGTCTGTACAGTTGAAACCGCCATCTCAGTACTATGTTAAACTGGGCATAACAGAAAGTATTGTTAATATTATTTATATGCAGTATTTGATCCAAGGTCTAGCAAACCGAATACTCTAAATGTATTATTTTATCTACTGTACATGAATTTGTGCAAATCTCATGGGTGAGCTATGGTCGTACATGTATTTAGTCTAAGTTTTCTAAGAAGTGTTATAAATGCGTTTTTGCAGATTTCATGTTAATATGTGTTACCTATTTTTTTCACTATGACATATTCATACAGTATTTCACGATACCATAATTTTTAGGGGTACCTGCTTCTATGGTTGAACAATTGAGCTGTTATTATTCTAGGTTACTCGATTTTCAAGAGGCATATTTAAACCGGTTACCCCTTTCTCAAGAAGTTACCTGTTACTTTGATTAAAAACAATCACTTTTACTATTTCAGGTTACCCGTATTTCAAGGAGCACCTGCTACGTTTCTTGTTCCGTTACTGGCTTTGAAAAACTCCGGACACTGGACATGTCCGGCAACGGATAACAGTAAGTATAGTCTGGTATCTAATCTGGTTTAATTTAGTTTTTCCTGAACATTAAATGGAAAATCAGAGTACAGAAACTACTGACCTACGTAATAGGTTCAATTCGTGTTTATGCCCACTGACGCCTTGGTTGCCGAGAGACCTAAAGCGCGTGTTTATCTAGACCAAAGCGCCTCTCAATGCATTGCTTTGTCTCATACAATGGTACCATTACTCCGCTCCACAATTTTTACCCATTTATAAGCCATTAAAAATTATGTTTTCTGCATAGCCTTTATAATTTAATTGAAGCTTCAATCAAACTCTAGTTTTGCCTTTTTATTTCAGAAATAAATTCAACGTATTCAGCATCGAACGAAACTATGAAACATGTGGATAATAATCTACGATACGAAAGAATAACCGAGGTACTCTGCGTTTGATTTAAATTTGTTCTTATCATGAATGGAATTCGCCAGCGTACCATGTGATCAAAAAACCCTCACTCCTTAACGTCTGTGCGGAATGTTTTGGAAAACGTTACCGTCGAAATTCCCCGGAGTAACGAAATATTTACAGGAAAATGTGAGCTGAAGCGATTCCATTTACAATGGAAATAATTGTTCTATAGAAAAGTTATTGGGTATCTCATGGTACTGAGGCGAATCTCATTATACTACATCTTTACTAATGAGTTTTAGGATTTGCAAATATTGGTTAACAACAAAACGTTTGATTCACCATAACAACATTCACATACAACCAAAAGTGTTTAAAAATCCAATGTTTATTTGGAGTGTATAATATTTAGTCGTAAGGTTTACAATTTCCTTCAGAACGACCAGTGGCTTTCATTTCTAAACGAGACCTTGACGAAAGAACAGCCCCTACCTACATGTACTGTAGGTTGGGAAATTTTCGCGTCAACTAATTTTCGCGTGAACGCACTTTCATATTTATTCGCGTCTTTTAATTTTCGCGTGATCGCGACTCTGTAGGTATAATTTTAATTACTGCTTATTTTTCGCGAAACTTTTATTTTCGCGACTCGTTTAACTCGCGAATTTACGCCAAAATAAAACGATCGCTAAAATTTACAAATTTACAGTATCTATTTTTAAGTCTTATCAGGACTGTTATATAACACTTTTTTTAATTTAATCATAAAATGCATTCAAAAAGTGGTATATGGCAGGACCATAGACCTTCAACACGTTGTATTGGTTCATTGTTTGATTAAGTAATTAATTTTTAATTATCGTATTTATCGAAAACTGGATGGAAAATAAATCTGTTGGTTAGAGGCCCTCAAATGGCACTATAACCACACCACTGAACATTTTCCTCAGTGTCAGTGGACAGTATGGAATTTGATAATTGGTGTTCCAATATGTTTTATCTTGTTGTTTTGTTAGTTATTAGTTAATTTAAAGTGTCGTGTTCTTGGTTGTATTGGCTGTTGTGAAATACACGTTTTCAGTTTGCTTTTTATTTATTTTTTATCTTCTGTAACCATGGTAACAGTTACAAGGAAGCCTGATGCTAGCTGCGTTATTTGAAGTTATAATCGGCGCCACCGGATTGGTCGGACTTATCCTCAGATTTATCGGACCCATTACGATATCGGTCACCTTAACACTGATGGGATTTTCATTATATGAGGTTCCCTTGATGTACGCTAGATCACACTGGGGAGTGTCACTTTTGTAAGTTTTGAGTCTATAACATCAAAATCTTATGTTTATATTTACACAATTTGTGTAAAATTAACTTACATAAATTTGCTTTTTAATGATTTACAGTAAGGGTTGTTGAAAGTCTGGGGTCATCAAACATCTAAAAAACTTTGTACAACGAAATAGGCTGCTTGCAAATAAATTGTTGACTCAGGGATATTGCAAGCCTATGCTTATCAAGGCCGTCATGGACAGTTATGTCCCGTTATTTTTGGCTTAATTGGTTCAATTTCACTGTCCTGTATACTAAAACGTTACATTATGTTGTACAATGTTTATTTATTTCGTTAGTGGTGGTGCATTGATGATATTATTTACTGTGTACCTAAACAACGTCAAAGTAAAAATACCAAAGATCCAGAGATCTCGTCCATACTGTAGCTGTGCGAACGGGTATAAATTTCCACTCTACCAGATTTTCCCCGTAAGTATAATCTATCATGTAAGGGGGATATAAAACATCAACTTAAGTAATCGTCCCTTTGCAGACCGACAGATTACGCTGATGTATTAATGTATCAATAATGCCCAATCCAAGCTTTCTAAGGGTTCTCCTTACTGTCCCCTTTTGTCACTCAGAATTAAAATATCGTTTAACAGTGAACGTTTTGCCTTCTTATTTTACCCATTCTTGTATATATGATCCAAAACTTCAAATTGTTAGTTCAAAACCCCGTTTGAATTATGTTCATAATTATATCTTTTTATGTCCTCTCGATTGCCAATCGCGTATCTACTAAGATCACGAGGCCAAACAATATGCAACAACGCTATTCCTTTGGTGACCACTGATTGTGAAAATGGATTGTTTAAATCCCACCGCTGCCACCAGTGTGCAAAATTGAGTTCGATAGGTCAGCGGTGTCCACGCATATGTATTTGTGCATATTGTATTAGCATATGAAAATACTTCTTTTTAGCTGTTTTTCCTAATATGCAAACTATTTTACTACAGTGTTAAGTAAAAATTAATACTATACTAAGTATTTCATGGACTGCAATTTTTCTTACCTTGCCTATTAATCAGTTAACTTGTTGCTAAATAAAATAAATTGTGACCAACTTGACAAATGCTTCTTTTAAATGAAGGATAACCTTTTTCATTTGCTGCATAGTTTTATTTACCATCGAACATTACACATTTGTATGAAAATATGCTTGAAGTGGAGATAGCTAGCTTTTTTATTTCCTGTATAGCCGCTCTTTCCCATTTAGCATAACAATAACTTTGAAGGGCAATTTTTACCCTTTCAGATACTTCTTACAATAGGTATAACATGGATTATTTGTGGAATACTTACTGCAGTAGGGGATTTACAGATGACCAGACCAAAATTGAATATCGTGCCAGAACAGATACAAAAATAAATATACTTGGAAGAACACCATGGCTTATATTCCCTTACCCAGGTAATGTGCAACAGTAACTTTTTTCAGGTAAAGTATTGTTTGTTTGAGAAAGTGTTTTTGCACCTCTCATTCTTTAAAAGTCACAATCTTCACATAAATGAGAATAATTCAAACATCAATTTTATTTCAACTTTATATTATAGACCTATTGAAGACAAATTACATGTATATCAGTACACTAATGACAATATCCTTTATGGTATATGTATTTTACAGAGAATAGTTTGTGTGTGTGATTGGTTGGTTGGTTGAATGTTGCTTAACGTCGCATCAACAATTTTTCAGCTATTCACAACGAGAACTATTTAATTAATCTCTATGGATTATTCTATGAACAATTTTTGTGTATGCATGTGAAGTGCGAGTGTATTGTATGGTCTGCCTTGTACTAGCGCGCACTCAAGGCGACTTTACCGTGCTAGCTCACAGAGTCAGTATGCCGCAGACAAGCGTACCACTCTCCCAGTCCATTATACTGATACCAGGTGAATCAGTAAAGGCCAACGGTAAGGAAAATTCACTTTCCCACATGTGGTCCGAGTGGGACTCGAACTCACAGCGGTGAGAGACCCTGGATTTGAAGACTGACATCTTATCCATTAGGCCACAGTGCCCTCTAGTTTGTGTGTGTGAGTGTGAGGGTGTGTGTGTGTAAGCTTTCCTATACATGTTTGTTTCATGTTTCAAGAGCATCAGCAGATTAGTAATATAAAGTTTAATTGGGATTGTTCCCTATCTTCCATGTGTACATTGGCAAATTTCCCACAACTTCATGAAATGTAAGGGATTTCCCATCAAAATGTAATCTAAGCATAAATGTTTGACCAATTATACTAAATAAATGCTAACCACTCACTGAAGTGAAAATATGTATTAACACGCATGTGATATACCGCTATATGATAATCATATTTCTTATTTCTTCTCAGGACAGTTTGGAGTACCCGGATTTAGTGTTGTCACTTTTGTTGGGTTTTTGATTGCTGTAATTGCATCAACGATAGATTCAGTGGGAGACTATTTTGCCCTCGCTAAAGCTTCCCGGGCACCACTTCCCCCATCACATGCCATCAACAGAGGGATCTTCCTGGAAGGAATGATGGGTATTTTATCTGGTGCCATGGGAACTGGACATGCTACAACGTCATTCAATATAAACATTGCTATAGTCGATATTACCCAGGTATTTTTCGTGATTTTGTACTCTCTTTACCTATCCAATGATATTTTGCAACATGACGTTGTTTCCCCCAGCAAAACAAGCAATGCAATAGAGATTGATAAAAGAAACATAAAAACCCATGTCCGAATCACAATCCAGTAAAAACTTTGAACTGGAAAGTTAGGTTAGACAGGTGAACCTCCACCAGGAAAGTGAGACTGGGTGCTTCAGAATGGTAAACACCTCCTGCTAGCTACACCTGCCATGTTTGTAATCAGAATTTGTGTGATAGGCAATGTCAAATATATCCAAGGCAATCAAATAATTTAAATGACAGCGAAAAAGTTTATAAATACCCAGACTAAACGCATCCCAATTTATTTGTTTTATCACATGTATTCTCCTATGGTGTCTCTTTTTAGCTCACCTGAGCCAAAGGCTCAAGTGAGCTTTTCTGATCACAATTTGTCCGTTGTCTGTCGTCGTCGTCGTCGTCGTTGTCGTCGTAAACTTTTCACATTTTCGACTTCTCCTCTGAAAGTACTTGGCAGATTTCAATGAGACTTAGTCAGAAGCATGTCTGGGTCGGTGCAATTCAGATTTGTTCGTGGCGTTGCCATGGCTACCATAACTAGGTCAAGGTGACCTAGGGGTGCAAAAATCTTAAAAAATCTTCTTCTCCGAAAGTATTGTTTGGAGAAAAAATCTGATGAGATATTTGGCTTCTCTAGGGTCTTAAGCCTATAGTTTGTTCATTTTGTGAAATTCGGTCGAAAAATGGGTTACGCGTTTTTGCGTTTAATTTTGAAAAAATCGTAAAATAGCTTCAAATTGTTATAACTTGACTACTTGACCAGATAATGACATGGGGTTTTCAGTTTTGACATCTTCTTGTTAGTATCTTCAAAATGAGGTCAAGGTCAATTGTGAAGGTCGTGACCTAATTTTTTTTACCTCTGATTATAATTATTATCTCGAAAACTATAAACTTTTTGTATAGTCATGTATATTAGAATGTTGTAGGTATTGATACAACGATCATTTTGATGTATAGAAAAAGGTCATGGGTTCAAAGGTCAAGGTCACAGATGCGAAACAATACCAAAATGGTTAATTATCTCGAAAACTATAAACTTTTTGTATAGGCATGTATATTAGAATGTTGTAGGTATTGATACAACGATCATTTTGATGTATAGAAAAAGGTCATGGGTTCAAAGGTCAAGGTCACAGATGCGAAACAACACCGAAATGGTTAATTATCTCGAAAACTATAAACTTTTTGTATAGGCATGTATGTTAGAATGTTGTAGGTATTGATACGACGATCATTTTGATGTATAGAAAAAGGTCATGGGTTCAAAGGTCAAGGTCACAGATGCGAATCAATACTGAAATGGTTAATTATCTCGAAAACTATAAACTTTTTGTATAGGCATTTATATTGGAATGTTGTAGATATTGATACAACGATTATTTTGATGTATAGAAAAAGGTCATGGGTTCAAAGGTCAAGGTCACAGATGCGAAACAATACCGAAATGGTTAATTATCTCGAAAACTATAAACTTTTTGTATAGGCATTTATATTAGAATGTTGTAGGTATTGATACAACAATCGTTTTGATGTATAGTAAATGGTCATGGGTTCAAAGGTCAAGGTCACAGATGCGAATCAATACTGAAATGGTTAATTATCTCGAAAACTATAAACTTTTTGTATAGGCATGTATATTATAATGTTGTAGGTATTGATACAACGATCATTTTGATGTATAGAAAAAGGTCATAGGTTCAAAGGTCAAGGTCACAGATGCGAAACAACACCGAAATGGTTAATTATCTCGAAAACTATAAACTTTTTGTATAGGCATGTATATTAGAATGTTGTAGGTATTGATGCAACGATCATTTTGATGTATAGAAAAAGGTCATGGGTTCAAAGGTCAAGGTCACAGATGCAAAACAATATTGAAATGGTTAATTATCTTGAAAACTATAAACTTTTGTATAGACATGTATATTAGAATGTTGTAGGTATTGATACAACGATCATTTTGATGTATAGAAAAAGGTCATGGGTTCAAAGGTCAAGGTCACAGATGTGAAAACAATACCGAAATGGTTAATTATCTCGAAAACTATAAACTTTTTGTATAGGCATGTATATTAGAATGTTGTAGGTATTGATACAATGATCATTTTGATGTAAAGAAAAAAGTCATTGGGGTTTAGTATTTACGTTTACTTTAAATCTATCAGCTAGCCATTAGTTATCAGGTGAGCGTATAAGGCCCATGGGCCTCTTGTTTATTGTTTGTCCTCAAATTGTGATGTTAAACATTTGTCCAATTTTGCTTCCATGTCACAAAAATGATCTTTCTTTTTTCAAAATATTCAAGTAAACTGAAAACGTCTTTAGACCTCTCCATTTTCGACATATATATACAAAAATTTCAATATTGTTCTTGAAGATTGTAACCTTATACAGTAAAACCTCGATTCATCGCCATCATTTGTTCAGTCAAATTTTGACGATAAAGGGGTTTGGCGATAAATTAGGGGAGGCGGATGAAGAAAAACAAAATGGATTTTGGGACTTCAAAATAGTGTGGCAATAAGTGAGGTGGCAAAGTAATAGAGGGACATTATAACAAGGTTTTACTGTAAATTAAATCCCTGAAGCATTATTCTCTTTCAAAATATACATCAAATTGTCATACAAACAACATTGTCAATAAAAGGGTTGTTATTTTCAGGTAGCAAGTAGATATGTGCTTATTCTGGCTGGTTTAGTTGCTGCAGTGTTTGCATTACTTGGCAAGTTTTCTGCCATCATGTCCGCACTTCCGGATCCTGTTTTAGGCGGTGTTGTTTTGGTTGCCCTTGGTATCATTCCTGGACTTGGTATATCAGTTCTGAAGGATGTGGATATAGGATCGTCTAGAAATATAACGGTTATAGGATTGTCATTGTTCCTAGGAATAGTCATACCAGAATGGGTAAAACAGTACCCGACAGAGATAAATACTGGTAAGTGAGCTTATTCAACATACTGAGAACAAAAATGATGGATTCATTCAGGCTTTAGTCAATACTCTTCCACTTGATATATATTGAGGGGTCAGTAAATGGTGTTTTATGTCCAAAGTCAAGATTCATTCACTTACATCAAGGCGACCAGCATTTGATGGAGAATGAAGACAGAGTTGATAAAATGTTTGTGTTCTGTGATAACGACGAATTGACTGTTATCTTCAAATCTGACACTTTTGGAATCGAACCAATGACTTTTTTCACATGTATGGGTTTTGTATCTAGGCAGTGAGAGGCACTGTAACTTATAAGGGTACACTGTAAAAGTAATCAGCTACAGAGGTCCCTACAAAAAAAGAGGTGTTTTCTTTAATTCAGTTTCTACTTTTTACTTAATAGATTATAATAGTTTTACTACATATAACTTTAAGGTATAAATTATCTGGATAGAGAGCTGAAGATGTTTTTGCTGCATGTTTGAGATTTATCTAAAATCATTCCTTTTACACAATTTTGATTACACACATGGCGGGTGTAGCTAGCTAAACAGGAGGTGCTTACCCTTCCGGAGCACCCGGCCTCACTTCCCTGGTGGAAGTTCACGTGCCTAGCCTAACTTATCAGTTCCAAAGTTTTTACTTTGCTTCTGGATTGTGATTTGAACATGGATTAGCATGTTTGTTTTTGATTACAGACAGATACTTTTTGTTATTTTATCTATTTCCAGGAAACATTGAAGCAGACCAAGTACTTAAAGTCATGTTAGGTACCCACATGTTCCTTGGTGCTATTATATCAACTCTACTAGATAACACAGTTTCTGGTAAGAGATGCTATATATAGACAAATAGGATTAAGTCTAGGCTTTGACACTTACACTTTTCAACAGTAGCCCATAGAGCTAGTAGTTGTTTGAAATCACTAGCCCTGCTTGATGCTGAGTAGTCCGGGGCATGTCCCCCACCGACCCCAGAAAAAAAAATAGAGCAAAATCCTGCAATCTGGAGAAGCTTAAATTGTATATATTCATTAGGTCCAAAAAGCTCTACCGAGCTAGCTGGATAATGTCATTGTCAACCTGTGTAAGTCACCTCATAGGCTTATAGAGACTAAATACTTTTGTGATAAGTGAGTTGGCATAATAATCTAGGGGAGTATTATCAAGGTTTTCCTATACATGTTTCTCAGTTCAAAATTTATTTATTTATTTACTTATTTATTTATTCATTTATTTATTTATTTATTCATTTATTCATATATTCATTTTAGGTACAAAAGCAGAACGTGGTATTTTACAAAGAGAAATAGAAACCAAAAATAGTGAGATGCGTAATGAATCCAAGATATATAATTTTCCTGGTGCTCACCTGGTGCAATCTAGATTTAAAATATTCAGATATTTACCATTTTTACAGAGTTATAACATAGACACTACATATGTTGACCCTGTAACTGGTGATGTGTGGATATAAATAAAGACTTATATTTATCTTGCCAAGCTAGTGGCCTAGTATTGTAGCATTGTTGTATTATTTATTTTTCAAAATAAAAAATTTATTAAAATATAAAAATATAAAATTTTCCATTTTGTTAAATTTTCCATCCAGAAAATTCATATGACAACGTCATTACAACATTGTTGCTAAGTATGATGTCTCTATACCTAAATTTTCCAGGATATATTTCTATGTTCCTTTCATTGTCAATTTCACACATAGGGAGTGTAGCTAGATAGCCAGGATGTGCTTATCTTCTGGAGCACCCAGTTTTACTTCACTTGTGCATGTCCAAAGTTTAACTTAATCTGTCAGTTTTACAATGATACTTTTTCTGTTGGTATTGAGATCTAGACATGGGCTGGTATTTATTGTTCAAATTTGTTCGATAAAAGTCCGGAATGGGATGTAAAACACCAATATTCAACTCAGTCACTGTCTTTTATAATAAAGTCAAGTTATGTTGGATCTATTACATGTGAAACAAGAGGCCCAATAGGGCCTGTACCGCTCACCTGGGCCGTAAACAGCACAAAAACACAATAAATACTACATTTAAGGAGCAATAACTCTGATGTGGATATTTAGATATTTATGAAACTTGCTACTCCCATCTGTGACCTTGACTTTCGAACCAATGACCATAGTCTATATATTAAAATGATCATTGCATTAATACCAACAATATTCTAATATACATGCCTATACAAAAAGTTAATAGTTTTCGAGATAATGAACTTTTTTGGTATTGTGTTGCAACCATGACCTTGACCTTTGGACCAATGACCTTTTTCTATACATCAAAATGATCGTTGTATCAATACCTACAATATTCTATATACATGTCTATACAAAAAGTTTATAGTTTTCGAGATAATTCACGATTTTGGTATTGTTTTGCTGCTGTGACCTTGACCTTTAGACCCATAACCTTTTTCTATACATCGAAATGACCGTTAATCAATACAAACAATATTCTTATATACATTTTTATATAAAAAGTTTATAGTTTTCGAGATAATTAACCATTTCAGTATTCTTTTGCATCTGAGACCTTGACCTTTGAACCAATGACCTTAATATATATATCAAAATGATCATTACATCAATACTAACAATATTCCAATATACATGCCTATACAAAAAGTTTATACTTTTCAAGATAATTAACCATTTTGGTATTGATTTGCTGTGACCTTGACCTTTGGACTCATGACCTTTTTCTATACATCAAAATTACCGTTGTATCAATACCTACAGCATTCCAATATACATGCTTATATAAAAAGTTCATAGTTTTCAAGATAAAGAAACATTTTGGTATTGTTTTGCTACTGTGACCTTGACCTTTGAACCAATGACCTTTATCTATATACTAAAATGATCGTTACCTCAATACCAACAATATTTTAATTTACATGCCTATATAAAAAGTTTATAGTTTTCCAGATAATAAATAATATTGGAAAGGTAAAAAAATTAGGTCATGACCTTCATAATTGACCTTGACACCATTTTGAAGGTACAGTTGAATCTCGTTATCTCGAACTCGGATATCTCGAACTACCCGATATCTCGAACTTTTTTAAAAAGTCCGAACAGAGTTGTTCTTTATTAAACCAAAATAACTCCGGTTATCTCGAACTCGGATATCTCGAATTATCGGATATGTCGAACAATATTTTCGTCCCCTTGAATGAAAATCCTAGGAAAATTAAATTTGTTAACTCGAACAAAAAATTTTGAGAAATCAAATTTGTCAGCGCCTACAGATTTTTTGGTAGAAAAAACACATTCCGACACAAATAAAATATTTGACTGTCGGCTTTGTGTTGATTTTAAAATTACAACATTGCACTGACCTCCCAATTTCCTTAAGCCCTTAATTATTACCCCCTGCATAAGCAATTAAACCATCCAGGTGATTATCAGGTGTTATAATTACTGCCAAGCTGAACATGGCTTCCGAAAGCGTGTGAATCTGTGATGTGAACATTACTCAATACCACCGGAAGCTTGGGGTGATTAAAGTACACAAAGCGAAACTGGTATGGAGACCAAAGCCGACTCCACCATTTGTCGGCTAATAACAAGTAACAGATAATCTCCCGATTTTTTATATACTACATTCTCAATTATAAATACAAATAATAAATAATGCAGTTTTTATATATCATGTTTGAATACATACGATATAGGAGAAAACGGCAATATACAGTTTGACAAGATAAAACCGGAAGCGACTTCCGGTAGGCGTGTACGAGTTACTTCCCTTTTGTTGTCGTTTTTAACATCGGTTATCTCGAACTTCGGATAAGTCGAACTTTTTGCATTTCCCCGTCGAGTTCGAGATAACGAGAGTCAACTGTAATTACAAGAATATGTCAAAACTGAAAACCCCATGTCATTATCTGGTCAAATAGTCAAGTTTTAACAATTTGAAGCTATTTTACGATTTTTTCAAAATTAAACGCAAAAACACATAACCTATTTTTTGTCCGAATTTCAAAAAATGAACAAACTATAGGCTTAAGACCCTAGAAAAGCCAAATATCACATCAGATTTTTTCTCCAATCATTGGTTTTGGAGAAGAAGATTTTTTAAGATTTTTGCAACCCTAGGTCACCTTGACCTAGATATGGTAGCCATGGCAACGCCACGAACAAATCTGAATTGCACCGGCCCATATATACTTCTTACCAAGTTTCATTGAAATCTGTCCAGTAGTTTCAGAGGAGAAGTCGTAAATGTGTGTTAACGACGCACGCACGCACACACATACACACGCTGAGCTATGCCATAAGCTCACATGACCTATGGTCAGGTGAGCTAATAAATGACATTGGTTTCTCAGATAATCAAACTGTTATTGTGATTTCCCTTTTGGGAGATGGTAAAACAGATTGTGTTTTGGCAAAATTTGGAAAATTTCATTTACAAAAGACCTATTTCATTGATTTTGTTTTACAAAAATCTAAACTGGGAGATGCATGGTACTTTTTAATCAGATTTGGTTTGGGCTAAATTTGGAAAATTTCATTTAAAGAAGATGCATCGATTTTTGGGAGAAAATCAAAAGTTAATATCTCTTATAAATAAACAGAATTACTTAAAAACCTTGTTTCTAATACTTTATCTAGCGTAAAAAGTATTTTAAAAATGTCTCACTTCCCTGGTGGAAGACTTAAAATCCACATGTTTTAACTACTAAAGACCACAATATTGAGTCTTGGATTTAAAGATTAAGAGGCCCATTGTTGTATCAATACCTACAATATTCTAATATACATTCATATGCAAAAAGTTTATAGTTTTCGAAATATTTGACTATGTCCTTATTTTTTGGCATCTGTGACCTTGACCTTTTAATTCATGACCTTCATCTACACATCAAAATGTTTGTTGTGTCAATACCTACAACATTCTAATATACAAGCCTTTACAAAAAGTTTAGTTTTCAAGATAATTAACCATTTTGGTATTGTTTTGCATCAAGTTTTATTGAAATCTGTCTGGCAGTTTCAGAGGAGAAGTTAAAAATAGGTGTTTACGACACACACACACACACATGCACACAAACACACACACACACGCTGTGCAATGCCATAAGCTCAAATGACCTTCAGTCAGGTGAGCCAAAAACAGGTTGTAAAACAAAGTTTACTTTTATTTTAAAAATTTGCAAAATTTAAAGCAGATATGCGTAACTTATTTTTCAACTAAATTTCATAAAATAATCAAACTTAAGTCTTAAGACCATGTAGAATCCAAAAATCCAAAAATCACATCAGTGTTTGCCTCCAATGAACGGTTCAAGAGAAGAATTTTTTTTAGGTTTTGTCTATCTTTAGTAATACTAAAATCTGTGAAATCATTAATTTTCGTTGGGCCCCAATTTTCGTGGAATCGGTAAAAAATAGCGTTTCGTTGGGACGTAAATTCGTGGTTTTACTGAAATATCAAAAATGTAGTCTTGAAAAGGGGAAGGAAGTTATCGTTTGTTTGTTTATCGGCACCTTAAGAATGAGTTATTTGTGGAATTACGAAAGCAATGAACTGCGACAGAGACGCACTTAACTGCACAAGCGATTTGACACCTGGCCTGAGTAGATCTACCTGTTACGTTGTACAATTAAGCGGTAATTAATTTAGATTTAGAAGTTTATGCATAGAACATCAATCATTATGTGTTTTGTAATCCCTTTACGCAAAACTGGGTTTTTTTCTGTGATATCGGCAACTTTATAAAAATTCTAATTATTGACCTCTGATGACCTAATCAGCTGTTTACGAGAGTAACAATGGCAGCTTTACCGACTTGAATGAAGGTTCGTTTTTAGAAATCAAACGGCTGACTTTGTAATAACAAATATATAAAACAGGTTTATAGAGATTGTTGAAATGTTTATTTAATTAATATTTTATCGGAATGATTAAATGAGACAGGTCATAATTGATGATGAAAGTTACGGTTATAAACCTGTCTGTCCCTATCGTACCGACCAGTTCCAAATTAAAAATAGATATATATCTAAACATTTTAAAAAATAAATTAAGAATTTATTAAACATAATATAATTACTTAGATAAATTTCATAATTAAGTTAAACATCCATGTATACTTTACCTCGTGAAAAGTTTGTGTTTATGTGCGAGTTACGCTAGAGTAATAAAACATGGTACATATATGCACGTCCATATATATCTTGTCTTTTTACTTGAGGTTAGTATTTCGTGGTGGTCTTAAATTCGTGGTTCAGACTGTCCACTAAAACCACGAAAATTGGTCCCCAACGAAAATTAATGATTTCACAGTAGCAGTCATCTTGGATATCGGATCGCCATGATTTGAACAAATTATGGTTAGACTCTGTCAAGGACCTTTTACAGAAAATTTGGTTTCAATTGGCCAAGTAGTTTCTGAGGAGAAGATTAAAGTTTACTGACAGACACATACACGCATGGACACATCTATGCTTCACCATGCCATAAGCTTACATGGCCTTTGGCCAGGTGAGCTAAAAAGCAATGCCCTGTGCTACAGCAGGGTTAAAGGACCCTCCTTGCACATTGCTCTGAGCACGCTGCAAAGGTAAAAAATTTAACCACTTCACATACAGCTGGTAACATCTCCATCAGTCATGAAATATTCTTGACTGGGAAGTAAAAAGCCATTCAAACAAACAATCAATTTTTGTATGAGTATAACAATTGATGGATCGCCAGCCATGCCCACAATGTTCCGACAGAGGTCCAGCATGCTTGAATAATAGACAGGGACCCTGATGGCGGCCAGTGTCAGAACACAAAAGGCATGGCCGTCGATATCTCAATTTTAGCTTCTTTGGAAGGATAACATTTTCTCACCTTACATCCTCCATCTGTAAACAGATCAGGTGATTGTTTAGTCATATCTATTTGATTAGCAGACTCTTCATTATTTAATGACTTCTGTGTGATACCAGGCTGATCTGAAATAAAATTAACTAATATATAAGTAGTTCTCTATATTTGAAGGGGGCCTAATGGCTGAGTCACCTGAGTGGTCTAGAAACTTTAAGATTTATTCAATTTTTTTTCCTTTACTAGTATGGCCACACCTTAAGGGGTTTCGCGGAAAGAATCCAACAATCTAGAGGATTGCAATTGTATTCAAATATACACATGATACATGCAAGTACATAAAAATCAACATAATTCATCATTTCAGTATCCTTTTGCATCTGTGACCTTGACCTTTGAATGCATAACCTATATCTATATATCAAAATGATCATTGTATAAATACCTACAATATTCCGATATACATGGCTATACAAAAAGTTTTTCAGATAATTAAGGTGGTGCTCTTTTATCATTTCACATCCAGAGGATGTTTCGAATAAATTCGTCAACAGCCACACGGGGGGCAGTGACTTTGTGTTATATTGAAGACTTTATGACGACTCATTAGAACAACTTCTACAAAACAAACATGATACAATTTTAGAGCTGAGTAATGGTGTTTAATGTCCTAGTCAAAAATATTTCACCATATCAAGACATTGCCAGCTACAGGTGAAGATGCAGAAATTTTGCCTGTGTGTTGCAATATACAGCAGCAGGGTTCTTTATCATGCCAGGCCTACCATGACATGGGACTTCATTTAATTTTAAATTCATTTCAGAAAGAACCATGACTTTCACTTTCTAGTCTTGGGTCAGTCAGACCTGGCAGGGGTTGAACCCAAAACCTCCCACTTCTGTTGCATGCTGTTTTACAAATTAATAATATAGACCTCAATGGCCAAGTCCTAAAGCACCTGCTTATAGATCACAGTGTCTCTCAAAGTTAAGGCTCAAATCATTACTGGGGCAGATCTTAGTTACCCAAAGTTAGTGGTTTTTCTCCAGGTATTCTGGTTTCTCCATTCTGGAGCGATATAGCTACATGGTATAGTATGTACTAAGTACAGGTTAAGAGACGTTACTACGGGCTCAAATCATTACTGGGGCAGATCTTAGTTACCCAAAGTTAGTGGTTTTTCTCCAGGTATTCTGGTTTCTCCATTCTGGAGCGATATAGCTACATGGTATAGTATGTACTAAGTACAGGTTAAGAGACGTCACTACTGGCTCAAATCATTACTGGGGCAGATCTTAGTTACCCAAAGGTAGTGGTTTTTCTCCAGGTATTCTGGTTTCTCCATTCTGGAGCGATATAGCTACATGGTATAGTATTTACTAAGTACAGGTTAAGAGACGTTACTACTGGCTCAAATCATTACTGGGGCAGATCTTAGTTACCCAAAGTTAGTGGTTTCTCCAGGTATTCTGATTTCTCCATTCTGGAGCGATATAGCTACATGGTATAGTATTTACTAAGTACAGGTTAAGAGACGTTACTACTGTCTCACCTATGGGGTATTTTAGGCGAAACGGTAGAGCACTTACTTTACAAAAAGGCAACTCGGATTTGATTCCCAGCATCAGAGAAAGGGAATTTTATAAATAATTTAATTGTAACTACCATTTATGTTACATTTTATGAACTGACTGCCCCCATATAAGTGGACAAACTTTGGCTTGGACGTAAAACACCTTTTCTTTACTCTGCTTTGCTATAGCGACATGTCCTTAGTTTGAAAAAGAAAAAGGTCACAAATGGGTGCCATAGAAGATGCTTAATGCTACTTAAACAGAATGATGATTCTGGTTGTAAAATATTTACATGTTACATCAGTATTCTGAATAAGATCATCATCTTAAATACTGTTTTGTGGTGCCTCATTGTTCTCTGAAAAATACAGCCGAAGGCCAAAGTTAAAGGCCACCTCTATGTTAAGTCCACCTGCTTATAAAGGCCAGTAGAACTGTATCCCATTCGGTCTTTATTCATATAATTTGGACCTGTATATAAAGGTTACCTGCCCATAAATGTCATTTTTACTTGTTCCCTTGGCCTATATAGACAGGTTTGACTGTACATGTATTATTAATAACAGTTATATGAGTAAGAGAAAACTACATTATAAGTTATACAGGGCTTTGGCAGGTTACACGGCCCCATGTACTCCGTCAAAGATTTATGTATGCGGCTCAGGGTACATTCATCTTTGACGGGGTACATGGGGCCGTGTAACCTGCCAAAGCACTGTATAACGTTTTTGTCACCCTTCAAAGTGTAACCAGTTGGATCTTTTTAACTTCCATTTTGTATTTTGTGTGACTTGCGTACGTTGTCGCCATCTTTGTTTACCTTAACTAGACGTCAGAGATGTACGAGTTACTTCCCTTTTACCGCTAAACGTCGCGTGCGTTCATGTACCCCGGCAGATTTCCGAACATAGTTCCATGTACCCCACCAAGTTAAGCAATCGCTATGTGAGAAATTTCTTTGAAGGGTGACAAAAGGTTATAAATCACTTCAAGAAAAATTGGCTAACAAACTTGAGATAATAAATATGCATATCCTATCAAGTTTTTGTAAACTTGTCATATATGTAAATGCATCAAATATTGAAATACAGTCAAACCTGTCTATAAAGGCTACCCAAGGAAACCAGTAAAAGTGGCCTTTATATACAGGTTCAAATAATATGAATAAAGACCAATTAGGATACAATTCTACTGGCCTTTATAAACAGGTGGTCCTTATATAGAGGTGGCCTTTAAGGCAGGTTGGACAGTAATATTTTGTAAGTTTTAAATTCTATCGAGACAACGCTATAATCATCAATCCCATGGTCATGACTTGTAAAATTGCAATCGCACCCACCTTCAGTTTTAGTGAAATTGGACCTAATGACCGGATCTGTTCAAACCTGATTTCATATTGCAATTTTTTATTCATTTCCTTATATTGAAGCGTGTAATGCCAATGAAAAAAATAAGTTGGACCAGTCAATTTATGAAGCTTCTGCCTTGTCTGTTCTATATGGTAAATTAATTTGTAATACATGTCATTCCAAGGTCATAATCAAGATTGAGTTACTCACTTTGGAAGATAAAAACTGCAGTATGAAGATCATATGATCTAGAACTGTCTCTTGAGAGCCAAATCTTTTTGGCAGGTTACATCACCCAATGTAGTCCCGTCAAAGGATTACTAATTACTTCCCTTTAACCATGAAACATAACCGTTTATGTAATCTGGCAGATTTACCAACATAGTTCCTTGTACCTTTGCAAGTTAACCAATTGCTATGCAAGAAATTTCTTTGAAGGGTGACAAAACCCTTTATATTGGCGAAAATATGACAACATTGGTTGGAGATTTTAAGGAGATAAAAAAAATTACCTTGTTCTGGTCGTAACATAAACTGATTAAGAATCTTCTTTTTTATCCTCATCCATATCTACTTTCTGTTTATCAGTTAAAAGTTACCTCTTTCTCTGATGTTTTTTTCATTTCTGTTTTCTTCCTAAAATAAAAATATTTTTCCATTTGGATCAGTCAATTTTAAAATATAATAGCATAGCCTGAAAGGCAAATCGCCTCAAAGTCAAGATAGTGAAAATGGGAGATGCATGCCAATGTGATTAATGTCATGGACTTAACAATTGTGACTTAAAGGCAAAGCTAGACTATGTGATACATGAATTTCTCACACCTGTGACATGAAAATCACTTATTTTTACCCATGTGGTATTTCCTTTTCTCACCCTAGGGTTGAGATAAGATACACGCTGAATTTCCATTGTGTTATACCTTGTCTAGTTTTTAATACCTCTGTCGATATTATTTCCCTTGCATTAATAGTACGTCGAGGCAGGTAGATAAAACCAGAGTATTCAGAGAAAACCATGATCTTCAGCAAATGAATATTATGTTTTACAAAATTAATAGAAAGGATTTACTATAAACATATTTATTTTCGTGGTGTACTAATTTTTGCTTATTTTGCGGTCGTTTGTTTTGCACGAGAATTAATACCATGGGAAAAGATTATTATGCTTATTGTGTTTTATGTTATTTTTGTGAAAATTTAACTATGTGAATATGTCTAAACTTTCTATATCGTGAATATAAATACACACGAAATTAAATATGTTTACAGTATTTGATTTGACTTGACAAAACACAAATATCGTCGACCGTCCTAAAATCGAAAGCGTCCTAAGATTCCAGGCCATTTTTGTTTTCAGTTATTATACGAGAGTATCGTCTCTGCAGTGACGATTTCATGCATTAAAGACAAAATTTAGGTATTTATTATGAAACTATCCAGAAAAATCAGTTGTCTATTTTTCAGCTCTCAAACTTTTGTTGCGTTAGCAAATTTAGTTCGTTTTCTATTAGAGTCTCGAATCACAGACGGTCGAGGATATGCTGTAGAATACTCAAGTTTGAATTTTTAATCCCATTGTGTCTGGAGATCCTGACCATCACCACTTTTATGACCACAACAAGCAGGAGCTATTTTTTTTTAAAAAATGTACAACCCTAGATCCCCATCTTGCACTATTGGACAGTATTAAAACATTGTCCTTTGGTCAAAGTGAATTTCAGGAAGTTAATATTTTACTATATGCACAGACTTGAAAACAGTTTCAACACCAATTTCCGGAAATTACTCAAATTTTTATATTCGTAAGTTTTAAATGGCAATCGCCGGGATGTAATTTTAACTTCAAAATTGTACAACTAATGCAAAAATTGTAAGGGTAGGCAAGAAATTGGTAGATTAGCCAAAGTGGCCATGTATCTGTAAAAATTAAGAAGTTAAACCATATTTTATAAATTACACTTAACTTATTAAATGATGCTGTTTTCAGTATCTGTATATCTTTATCTATTTTATCTCCCATTATAACATATGTCACATTCTCGTTTAACTGATTTAACCTACAAAGTATAAAAGATTATCAAGGATATGAAAAATGAACAATTTAATTATTTCTACCAATAATGAGACAGCCCATTATACTTTGCAAGTTCATAAAGACATTGGAAAGGTACCTTATTTCTTAAATACTAACCTAAATGATGCTGTTTTACGTATCTGTACATCTTTATCTATTTTATCTCCCATTATAACATGTGTCACGTTCTCATTCAACTGATTTAACCTTAAATAAATAAATAAATACATAAATAAATACATAAAAAAATAAAAAAAAATAAATAAAAATAAATAAATAAATAAATAAATAAAAAAATAAAAAAATAAATTAATTAAAAATAAACAAATAAATAAATAAATAAAAAAGAATAACGAAAATGAATGAATGAATAAATAAATAAATAAATAGTCCAAAATTATCCTCAGTCTCAGTATCCATAGTCTCAAGTTCCTTTCTATCTAGCTAGACAGGAGGTGCTTTCCATTCCAAGGCACAAGGGTTCACATCCTAGAGACAGATTTCTAATTTCTATTCCAAGGCACAAGGCTTCACATCCTAGAGACAGACTTCTAATTTCCATTCCAAGGCACAAGGCTTCACACCCTAGAGACAGATTTCTAATTTCCATTCCAAGGCACAAGGCTTCACTTCCTAGAAACAGATTTCTAATTTCCATTCCAAGGCACAAGGCTTCACACCCTAGAGACAGATTTCTAATTTCCATTCCAAGGCACAAGGCTTCACACCCTAGAGACAGATTTCTAATTTCCATTCCAAGGCACAAGGCCTCACATCCTAGAGACAGATTTCTAATTTCCATTCCAAGGCACAAGGCTTCACATCCTAGAGACAGATTTCTAATTTCTATTCCAAGGCACAAGGCTTCACTTCCTAGAAACAGATTTCTAATTTCCATTCCAAGGCACAAGGCTTCACATCCTAGAGACAAATTTCTAATTTCCATTCCAAGGCACAAGGCTTCACATCCTAGAGACAGATTTCTAATTTCCATTCCAAGGCACAAGGCTTCACACCCCAGAGACAGATTTCTAATTTCCATTCCAAGGCACAAGGCTTCACATCCTAGAGACAGATTTCTAATTTCCATTCCAAGGCACAAGGCTTCACATCCTAGAGACAAATTTCTAATTTCCATTCCAAGGCACAAGGCTTCACATCCTAGAGACAGATTTCTAATTTCCATTCCAAGGCACAAGGCTTCACACCCCAGAGACAGATTTCTAAATTTGTCAATTTTTCAGAGATTTGGTATTGTGATTTGATAATGGACTGATATGTTTGTGTTTGATTAGATAACATGCATATTTTCAGTGAATTTCTATTATAATTGTACAAATACATATATCTTCTATTCCCAATATCAACCACTGCAGTAGCTCAGTTGGTAGAGTGCTCGCTCTGTAAATGGGAGGTTGTGGGTTCGAACCCCAACCGGGTATGACACCAGACTTGAAAGTTGGTTGTGACTGTTCTTTCGCCAAGCCCTTGGCATTACAAAATGAAAGTCAGTTCTTTTGGATGGGAACTTAAATTAAACGAGGTCTTGTGTTATGGTGGGCTTGACACAATGAAGAACTGTGCTGTGTAATGTCATCAGTGCAACACACAGGTAAAATTTCTGCACACCTGCATACAGCTGACGAAATCTACATATAAGTAAAATATTCTCGACTGGGACTTTAAGTTAAACACCATTACTCAACACAACCAACTCTATTCCAAAATTGGCTATCCTTTTGTAAATAGGTCATTGGAATCATGAACAATGTGTTCAAAAGTTGTGGAATGATGGGAACTAACTGTCAGCAATGTCAGATTTCCAACCGATAGCGTGTTTTTAGAAATAACACAATTTTTGGTTTTAAGCAATAATAAACATATCAGCTCAAAACCAAAATTGGCTATCGTTGTGTTAATACGTCATTGGAATCATGAACAATGTGTTGAAAAGTTGTGGAATGATGGGAATTAACAGCCGGTCATGTCAGATTTCCAACCGATAGCGTGTTTTTAGAAATAACACAATTTTTGGTTTTAAGCAATAATAAACATATCAGCTCAAAACCAAAATTGGCTATCGTTTTGTTAATACGTCGTTGGAATCATGAACAATGTGTTCAAAAGTTGTGGAATGATGGGAATTAACAGCCGGTCATGTCAGATTTCCAACCGATAGCGTGTTTTTAGAAATAACACAACATTTCAGTAATAAACAGAAATACTGTTTCAAGCCAAAATTGGCTATCGTTTTGTTAATACGTCATTGGAATCATGAACAATGTGTTGAAAAGTTGTGGAATGATGGGAATTAACAGCCGGTCATGTCAGATTTCCAACCGATAGCGTGTTTTTAGAAATAACACAATTTTGGTTTTAAGCAATAATAAACATATCAGCTCAAAACCAAAATTGGCTATCGTTTTGTTAATACGTCGTTGGAATCATGAACAATGTGTTCAAAAGTTGTGGAATGATGGGAATTAACAGCCGGTCATGTCAGATTTCCAACCGATAGCGTGTTTTTAGAAATAACACAATTTTTGGTTTTAAGCAATAATAAACATATCAGCTCAAAACCAAAATTGGCTATCGTTTTGTTAATACGTCGTTGGAATCATGAACAATGTGTTCAAAAGTTGTGGAATGATGGGAACTAACTGTCAGCAATGTCAGATTTGGAACCGATAGCGTGTTTTTTGAAATAACACAACATTTCAGTAATAAACAGAATACTGTTTAAAACCAAAATTGGCTATCGTTTGTTAATACGTCATTGGAATCATGAACAATGTGTTGAAAAGTTGTGGAATGATGGGAATTAACAGCCGGTCATGTCAGATTTCCAACCGATAGCGTTTTTTAGAAATAACACAATTTTTGGTTTTAAGCAATAATAAACATATCAGCTCAAAACCAAAATTGGCTATCGTTTTGTTAATACGTCGTTGGAATCATGAACAATGTGTTCAAAAGTTGTGGAATGATGGGAACTAACTGTCAGCAATGTCAGATTTGGAACCGATAGCGTGTTTTTTTGAAATAACACAACATTTCAGTAATAAACAGAAATACTGTTTAAACCAAAATTGGCTATCGTTTTGTTAATACGTCATTGGAATCATGAACAATGTGTTGAAAAGTTGTGGAATGATGGGAATTAACAGCCGGTCATGTCAGATTTCCAACCGATAGCGTGTTTTTAGAAATAACACAATTTTTGGTTTTTAGCAATAATAAACATATCAGCTCAAAACCAAAATTGGCTATCGTTTTGTTAATACGTCATTGGAATCATGAACAATGTGTTGAAAAGTTGTGGAATGATGGAATTAACAGCCGGTCATGTCAGATTTCCAACCGATAGCATGTTTTTAGAAATAACACAATTTTTGGTTTTAAGCAATAATAAACATATCAGCTCAAAACCAAAATTGGCTATCGTTTTGTTAATACGTCGTTGGAATCATGAACAATGTGTTCAAAAGTTGTGGAATGATGGGAACTAACTGTCAGCAATGTCAGATTTGGAACCGATAGCGTGTTTTTGAAATAACACAACATTTCAGTAATAAACAGAAATACTGTTTCAAACCAAAATTGGCTATCGTTTTGTTAATACGTCATTGGAATCATGAACAATGTGTTGAAAAGTTGTGGAATGATGGGAATTAACAGCCGGTCATGTCAGATTTCCAACCGATAGCGTGTTTTAGAAATAACACATTTTTGGTTTTAAGCAATAATAAACATATCAGCTCAAAACCAAAATTGGCTATCGTTTTGTTAATACGTCGTTGGAATCATGAACAATGTGTTCAAAAGTTGTGGAATGATGGGAACTAACTGTCAGCAATGTCAGATTTGGAACCGATTGCGTGTTTTTTGAAATAACACAACATTTCAGTAATAAACAGAAATACTGTTTAAAACCAAAATTGGCTATCGTTTTGTTAATACGTCATTGGAATCATGAACAATGTGTTGAAAAGTTGTGGAATGATGGGAATTAACAGCCGGTCATGTCAGATTTCCAACCGATAGCGTGTTTTTAGAAATAACACAATTTTTGGTTTTAAGCAATAATAAACATATCAGCTCAAAACCAAAATTGGCTATCGTTTTGTTAATACGTCGTTGGAATCATGAACAATGTGTTCAAAAGTTGTGGAATGATGGGAACTAACTGTCAGCAATGTCAGATTTGGAACCGATAGCGTGTTTTTTGAAATAACACAACATTTCAGTAATAAACAGAAATACTGTTTAAAACCAAAATTGGCTATCGTTTTGTTAATACGTCATTGGAATCATGAACAATGTGTTGAAAAGTTGTGGAATGATGGGAATTAACAGCCGGTCATGTCAGATTTCCAACCGATAGCGTGTTTTTAGAATAACACAATTTTTGGTTTTTAGCAATAATAAACATATCAGCTCAAAACCAAAATTGGCTATCGTTTTGTTAATACGTCATTGGAATCATGAACAATGTGTTGAAAAGTTGTGGAATGATGGGAATTAACAGCCGGTCATGTCAGATTTCCAACCGATAGCATGTTTTTAGAAATAACACAATTTTTGGTTTTAAGCAATAATAAACATATCAGCTCAAAACCAAAATTGGCTATCGTTTTGTTAATACGTCGTTGGAATCATGAACAATGTGTTCAAAAGTTGTGGAATGATGGGAACTAACTGTCAGCAATGTCAGATTTGGAACCGATAGCGTGTTTTTTGAAATAACACAACATTTCAGTAATAAACAGAAATACTGTTTCAAACCAAAATTGGCTATCGTTTTGTTAATACGTCATTGGAATCATGAACAATGTGTTGAAAGTTGTGGAATGATGGGAATTAACAGCCGGTCATGTCAGATTTCCAACCGATAGCGTGTTTTTAGAAATAACACAATTTTTGGTTTTAAGCAATAATAAACATATCAGCTCAAAACCAAAATTGGCTATCGTTTTGTTAATACGTCGTTGGAATCATGAACAATGTGTTCAAAAGTTGTGGAATGATGGGAACTAACTGTCAGCAATGTCAGATTTGGAACCGATAGCGTGTTTTTTTGAAATAACACAACATTTCAGTAATAAACAGAAATACTGTTTCAAACCAAAATTGGCTATCG